>CAUYPK010071423.1:0-13692 GCA_963574355.1 Loris lydekkerianus | reverse complement strand
TTTTTTTTTTTTAATTTTTTTATAATTAATTTTTTTTAAAAAAATTAATTATTGTCCCACAGAACTCATATTTTTTGGGGTTGGGGTTGGGGGGGGGGGGGGGGGGCGTAAGGTGAAGTTAGAAAGATAACTGTAAAAGATAGGTATTTAGCTAGTAATTTAGAATTCTTAAAGATGTATCCACTTTTCAAAAGTTGAATGGTTTATAGTCCATCCAATACTATATTCCATTAATATTTTATTTATTAATTGTATTGAAGGCAATAATTAGGAACATGGCTGAAGAACTTAAATCAACAAATTAGACACAGTAAAGCTAGTAAAAGACACACAAAAATGAATGGGAATGAGTTTTAAGAGAGTGGCTCTGAGCCTAATCCTATGACTATTGGACAATTAGATAATTAGATAACCAGAGAACTTGCACACATCTAACTTGCAATCCAAACCAATTGGATGAAACAGCTCAGTGAACTAACTAGAACATGGGTATAAGCTAATAAATAGAAATGCTCATAATTTATGTGGAAGAAAATTCTACGTACAAAAATCACATTTGAGAGTTTAGAACCTAGAAATGAGAACGTCATGGTGTTTATACAGCATGACCCTGAGAAAACAAATACCAAATCCATGAAAACAACATACCCCTCAAGAAGCAAACCAGTGAAGCTCTTAAAATTGTCATCTTGGAACTCTGGCCGCAGGGGTTTGCAGCCTACCCCTGAAACTTGCCAGCCCCAGTAACCACAAGAGAGCTATTTACACCCTGGAACCTCCGTTGTCTCATCGTCTTAGTGGAGAGGTCACCTTGTAGGAGGCTGCCTCGTGGGTTGCTGGGAGGATTTAGGAATTAATAGAAGTAAAACATGTGTAAGGTGCCTGGCTTAGTGACTGCTAAATATTATTCTGCTAAATATAACTCTACTATGGAGTTATGTCTCAGGGATAATTCAATAAGCCCCCCCAGGGGCTGGGTGAAGTCTTCAAGGTTACCCGCCTCCCTAAGTTTTGACGCCTTGCTTGCTACAACCACCTTTAAATTATTAATTTGGTCTCCCAATACACTGAAGCTACAAGAGGTACCCTAGATGAGGTTATGAATATTCCTCCTCATCTTCTCCTTCTCCATTGTGAATTGGCAAGTTGGCAGTCTGCTTTGTATATTTAATCTCTGTGAAAGTGATTTACATAAAGCCAGGCTCTCAGTCCTTTCCCTCCATGAGTCTGGCAAAGCCAGGTCCTGGGCTGCACAGAATTGATTAGGATGCCACGTGGGTGTCCTAGCGAGAATGTTATACCTGAAGACACCCAGACGGACAAACTTCCACTTTCCTACCCCCAATGATAACAAAAATACTTGTGCTCTGGAATGCATACAGCATTGTTATTCATTCCTGTGATTTTATTTAATTATAATTCAAGTCTGATGAGCTTAAACCTTAAGATACAATTCAATTCAAATCTAAATGGATGTTTATATCATTTGCATAAAACCATGAGAACAACTGATTCATCATGTTATAAACAGGCCCTTTGAGCTGATTTTACCAATTAAAGTAAAACTTTAAAAATTAATCCTTATTAGGCAAATCGAAGTAGAGTAGGGAAAGGCAGATGCTGTGGCAGAATCTTTAATTTAGAGGATACCCTAAACTTAAGAAGTCGTCCTCACCAATTCCTTTTGCTTTTCGGTATTTAAGTATTTTCACAATGGTATTCCTTAGAGACTCCAGCAAACACAAGTAAAACAATGTTTCCTTTATCAAAAGAATAAATCTTTCTGAAATGTACTATACATTCTTCCCTAGCTTAGATAAAGAAAAGGAAGTCTGCTGAACATAATTTAATTGTTCTTGATGGATCAAGGATTGTCATCATGAACATTAATTATTGTGCCATGCTATGTCCTCTGGGTTTGTGATACATGGTCTTGATTATTCCTCCTCAGAATTTTTCACAACAGCTGAACTGTTTTTTCTTTTTTCTTTCTCTTTTTCAACTTCATGCCTGCTGTTCACTGTCCTCTTTTTGGTTTTGACCATTTCATGTTTCATTTTCTTTTTAGCAGGGGAAAAGAAAATTAGGGGAAAAAAGCACTGTAGGGAATCAAAACATAAATTCTTTTTCTCAGCTTACTTCTGAACCAAACTGATCAGAAAAAAGTATAGATAAATGAATAATCATATATCACTTTTAATACTGATAATGACTGATATTTGTGAATGTGACTTAGGTTCTGATAACCATAGGATTATGGAAATGGAAGCCCAAAGCACTGCAGAATCACCCCCCAATACCAGACTGTGCTCTAGTGCTGGCCTTGTACAGCAACAGACCTGAATATCTACTTCTCAACTCCTTCATAATAGAGAAAGAAAGGAAGAAGCTGAACTTCTGCTCCCTCAAGTTAACTGATAACTTCTAGAGGAGTGAGAGATACAGACAAGCCAGCAACAACATCCCTGGATATTCTCATTTATGGATCAATTAACAGTAAGAAAAGAAGTTCCACTCCAACTCAGCCAAATAGATGAAGGTAGGGATCTCAACTCTATCATAACTGGGTGAGGATGACCTTGGGCAAATTCAAAACTTCACCAATCCTCAATTTCTTTTTCTTTAAATGAAAAATATAAATGCTGTACCCACTTCAGTGAGTTGCTGCAAGGTTTAAATTACATAATATTAAATAATACACAGCAGAGTCAAGGGTCTCCAAGATTGTAAGCTCCCCTTCCTCTGCTTCCATAAACATTTCCCTTCCTCTTCTACCTCTTCTGGTCTGTTCTTCGACTTTGGTAAGACATGATATGAGTAACCTTTGCAAATTAATGTCAGGACTTCTATTAGACAGTGATTCACCACAATATCAATTGTCTTAGCTTTGGCTCTGCCTGGCTGTGTTCAACATGTCCTGCACTCAGAGATTTTTACCCCTTGTGTTATTTGGAGACTGCTCAGGGATTTATTGCTACTGGGTAGCTGATAGCAGTCATCCTAGCCAGTCCTTTTACATGTAATAGCAAAACATTAATTCAGTGCCTCAGTTGCAAATGTGTCCAAGTTTATGTTTTTTAGATTTCAAGATTCAACATTTTACAGAAAAAGAAAGTGAAAGTGATGGTTAAATAGTCTAAAACAGGTGGCCAAGCAATGGACCCTTACTGCATTGGCCAGCACTCAAAGCACAGTCTCCTCGGGCCAAGTGGACTCCCTGGAGAAGAAAGTCAGCCCACAGCCCAGCCCTTTTGGCTTCTGCACAAAAGGACTTCCTAGGAGGCTGATGAGACTCTGATAGGATGTTCTGTGAAGCAAACTACCAGAAAAAAAAAAAAAAAAAAAAAAACAGGGATATTTCAGAGCGGCAAAAAGTGAACAGTCTAAAGACATCAGAAGAGAAGACTTCATGACACACAAAAGCACCCGCAAGCGAGACTGCAGATGGCAGACAGAGACCTGCTGGAGAATGAGGGGGAGAGGAACAAAGGGACACAGAAGGGAGAAGGGTGAGAGGCTGCTGATTTGCATATTAGACCTGGCATTCTAATCTCTGATAGAAATTTTGCTCATGACATAAAGTTACCAGGAAAGTCATAGAATTTGCCAGGAACCAGACGGTGAAAGAAGTGAAAAATAATATCCCAATCATATCTTATAAGTCATGCTTATTTATGGCTGATTTTGTGTGATTACCTGATACTCAGAAAGGGATACAGTACAGTGTGGGAGCAGGGGGATGGGGGAAAAGAAAAGAATTTCCAAATCCAGTAGACCAATCTTCACATCCTTGCTCTACCATTATTAGTTACACAACCTTAGACAAAATATTTAACCATCACTTTCATTTCTGTAGAATGTTGAATCTTGAAATGTAAAAACCGTAAACTTAGACAAATTTGCATCCCAATACCAGCTCCCTTCTTGTTACAGGTATAGTCATTTGGTGCACATTTATTCTTCCTTTTACTTTGATGTTTTTTCTGATAACCACTTCTCCCAGGTTCCCTTCACTCCAGGTCCAGGATGTGCTTTAGGTTCTACCAGTGTATGTAGTACACAAGGGAGATCTGAAAAACAAAAGGCTCCAGAAGCCACATTGGCAGCTCCCACTATTCTGCTGGCATGCACAGTCACTGTTTGGTTTCCAAAACAGCATTTGCAGAGGCCTCTGTCGATGTCCACTAACCACTTTAGGGAGAGTTGAGAGGCAGAAAGCAGACTCTCTTTCTTGCTGATGTAGCAGGCTTAGCAGAGGATTTGGAGTCAGTAGTTCTGATGACAGAATCTAAACCACAGATCACAGTTAAGGCTATGTGATCCTAGAGCTGCAATTGGCACGAAGCTTTGTGATTTTCAATTTCCAAATGTAGCAGAGGTAGGAGTCTCCCTTTGGTTGGCTAGTTCTGTGCTGGTGTTTGGGAGTCATTCCTAGAGCCCAAGGCTAGGGATTGCTGCTTTATTTCTGCCTGTAATTTTGTAAGCACCAAATTTCTTGAATTCAATACTTTGTCATTTTAAGTAGATAGAGTGATTTCTGTCCTCTGCAACTGAACCTTCATAAGTTGTTTTCTTTCTATGAAATCTAGTTTTCTCACATGAAGACAAATAAACTAACTTTCATCTTACAAGGACATTGTGGTAATTAATAGTGATTCATTTTATGCTGCCTGTACTGAGTCAGTAAAAGTAACTGAGGAAGGCCTTCTGACGAACTTTCAGAAGCATGGATAGTACGTGTTTTCACCAAAAGAACTATAACATATCCAAAATGTAACCACCTACATACCTTACTACTTTCTTCAAGATTGAGACTCTCCTCTGATCAGGTCAAATAACCAAATTGAAAGACTAACCTCTTTCCCAGATAGCTGACGCCATACAAGATTTCATTCTTCTGATGAAACTAGCTGCCTCTACAACATACAAGATTTCATTCTTCTGATGAAACTAGCTGCCTCTACAACCCCAAACACCGCAATACTGTAGGATAATACAACATCCTCAAAGTCTAACAAGAGTTACACATATAAGCCTACAGTAACAGAAAGGTCATTTCCAGACAAAATGTGTTACTCAGCACTGTATACTCAAGAACTGAACCAAACCTGATATATGCTTGGTATAAATTCTTTGAATAAATGAACACATGCATGAATGAGTCAATTATGTTGAAAGTTATTGCAAAACTTTATGTGATTGTTTCCTATGACTATTGAAAGGATGGCCTTGTTAATAAACTAACAGTGAAAGAAAAACTATCACAACACATAATTTCCCCTTTAAAGACAAAACTCACAACACAACTGCCCTTTGTTTTGCTTAAACACCTGGACTCAACTTTAAGATTAACTGCCTGTAGTGTCCCTAAAAGTTCATTTTCACTGCCTCAAAAAGCCCTAAACAGACAACAGTGGTGAGAGCTCTCTGCTTCAGTTCCTCCCAGAACCACATTTCCAAGAACTCATATAAGTCAGCCTCACAAAAAAGAAAAGAAACAAAGAAGACCCAGCCACTTCAGCCATCTCCTATTATCAGCTTCAACATTAACTGTTTCCTTGCCCTTTTTGCCTAAGCCTCTTCTGCTTGAAGCCTGCACATTTCGGCCTTTCTTCCATGTGCAGTGCCTTATTCTCCTCTCTTCTTATATCTCTATAGATCTCTTCTCTCCCTCTCAAAAATCTAAATAAACTTTCCTTCTTTTAAACTATTCTAATCTTTGTGTGAGAAATCTTTCTCCACCTCCAATGTGAGCACCTAGTAAGTTCCTCACCCTAATGACTACTTTGGCAAGAATTCTGGTGAATTTTTCCCAATTCAGAGGAAAAAAAATAATTATTTCTATGCAATGCATTATAATTAAGGCCATATTGTTTCTCTTATTTCTTTTGTATTTTTAATTCCTTCAAGGAAAATATAATGATTTATCTTGATCACTGTATCCTGAATATGGGAAAGTTTTAGGGTATTTATAGTGTGAGTTCAGCTCAGTCACAGTTCTTTGAAGCAATAAACAAAAATTTCAAAGGAATCACTAGGTTAAACACCCTAATCAATATGTCCTACATATCATAATCCAGCAAACTTTATTAAACTGTCTTATATAAGGCATTCTCCAGAAGTGTTAAAATCCCTGCCTTATAAAGGAAAAACAATAAAGGGAATGATTCTGGGAAGAAGGTTTGTTACTTCTAGATTACAAGTTTTAAGTATATCTGAGAACCAGTGCTATAAGTTTAAAATCACAAGTCCTCAGCAAAAATTCACCCATTATTTTCAAAAATTTATCTCCTAATTCTATAATGCAATTAAATCTTTTCTGATCTTGGCATAACACAAGTAGGAATGTGACAGGAATTAAAGAGTTTAAGGTATTTTACAAATCAAGTTTTTATAAATGGCATTTGGTTCTGATGACCCTAAGAATTCTCTTTTCAGGATGTGATTTAAATAATATACTATATTTAATTACGTGAAAATATATTCATGGTATATAGTTAGAAAAGAATAATATAGAACAACCATATTTCATTTTCATTTACACATATTATTTAAATATGTTGCAAACAGGTGGGGTGCTACACACTAAATTGGTAATAGTTATTATCTCTAAATAATAAGATAGTTGAAGGACTATCTTTTTCTTTGTGGTTATTGGTATCTTCCAAACATTCTAAAATGAATATGTATAAGAATAGGCTGTGATTAAAAAAAAAAAAAATGTGAAAAATGTGCTTAACCCTTCTTATTTTTCTCTCCTTCTGGCTGGTTTCTCTGAGGTAATTGTTAATTGCCACATTGCCATTTCCCACTTTCATCATCCCCATTGCAAGGACTCCTTGGATGTGATGAACACCAGCACTAATTACCTGTGGGAAAATATTAAAATTTCAAATTACCCTAAAGACATATCCACATACAGCAAGAGCAGCTTCCTGTGCTTATAGAATCCTCTCTGCACTATATAAATTACACATTCTCAAACATTTCACTTAAGAGTCATGTCTATAAAAAGTAAATATGTTTAAACTTCCCAATTACTAGTCTGAAATATACATTTGGACACTGGTGTCCAAATAGCTATGTATAATCATTAAAATTATTAAAAATAGGACAAATTGAGAACCCAGGTCATTACTACCAAAGTAAGACATGATTTATTACTACCAAATCATGTTCTCTCTATATATATACACAAACTAACTCAATGAAGGCAAATAAATGCAATTTCTGCTGAAAGCTTCCCATGATAAACCTGAAGTTATTATCTAAAATTTAAGAGTAAAACTATCCCCCACGTTTATCTTCATTATTTCCACTGTTTTATGAAAACAGACAGATTTATAGTTTCCTTGCATAAAAGGGCTATTACTCATTTAATTGAAGGGCAAATGTGGCAATGGCCTTAAGTGTTCTATTATTGCAGGTAATCTTATTTCTTTTATGTTGTTTTGTCTTCTTTTATAAATTTTAATGTTAACTAATCAAAAGCTGCAGGTCCATGAATCCAGAATCATGACATTCTACCATTACCCATGAGACACTTTACTGGATAGTCACTTTATCTCTGCAGCCTGCTCCCTCCACTTTAAATGAGAAAGTTGCACTAGGCCATCATTACATTTTCTTCCAAATCTAAAATCCTCAAAATCAAAGAGCTATTCTTGGTCTACCCTTCATTCCTTTACTTTATAACTCTATTTTACATTTAAAAGAAAATGCCTCCATTGCAGCTCTTTCAAGCACTTCTAAATATGTTGCCATTCTTACCCCTCACCAAGCCCTGCACAGTAAAACTCATGCAGGAATCTCTCTGCAGATGTAATAGAGCAGCGAAGACTGGCCAGGTGTCAGGCCATCCACCTGGACCCAAGAACTAGTGAGCTAAAGTTCCTGCACTCATCTAGTCAGGTGCTTGCCATCTGGTAGTGACATTATTTCTACCTAAATGGCACAGACACATGTAGCTTACTTAGCACAGCAGAACTCACAATGTTTGACCCAGAAGGCTCCTTTAGAGTAATCTCATCCAACCGTCTCCTTTTACAGATGTGAATCCAGAGGTCTGGACTCTTTCCCATAAAAACAGTTCAAAGCATTGTCTCTTTCAATCCTACTGTCTTCCTTCCTTAATCAGCTATACCCTTCTAGAATGAATTATTTCCTCTAGACGCCAGGAAAATAGATGAAGTAAATTCCACTAAATCCTTCTGTAAATGGTGTGTAGTTCATCTGGTTGTCAGATCTTTTCTTTTAAAGGTCAGTCTTTCTTGGTAAGAAACTTTCTGATGTTCTTGTTAGAAGTGACTTGAATGTTTAGAGAATGTGGATTACATAGACAATTGTGCCTGGGTGCTTTTTCTCAATAGTTTCCCCCCCCCACCCCACCCCCACCCAGTTTTTGATATCTTACACGTGTATGTACAAATTGAGTGTAAAATTTGAAATATAAAAAAATGACAAAATAAATACAATCTATGATAAATTATAAATAATATTACATTTGTTAACATTTCATTGTATATAATATGCTTTCCTACAAATAACTCTGAAGTTTCTTATCTAACTTAAATACCAAGACTTTTACCCTCATTTGACCTTTCTTATGTTCCTCACAGACACTAAGGCAACTTCTTGCCCAGAAAGAATCTGAACAGTGACTGACCTAATAGAATAAATCACAGCTCAGGGGGAATGAACAGATAACAATAATAGCTAAAACTTAATATTCATTTAATGCCAGGAAACTGTTTAAGTGCATGAACATATTTAATTCATTTACCTCCCAACAACTTCCTGAGCTAGGTATTACCTCAGAGGGTAGAAAATGAGCTGTAATGAGGAAGAAGTACCATACATTGGACACAACCAATGGAGACAGAGATAAGGAACAGCTCTGAATGAGACAGAAGGTGACAGAATACTGTAGGGACAAGGAAGTGGTGGAGCATGAGTTTCAAGGTCACCTGGGACAACCACCCATCCACCACATGCCTGCTCTGTGGTCATCCTATCTTTGCTTTCCATAAGCTAAAAGAAGAAAGAAACGTACGCAGAGGAGCTACAACATATTCAACTACAACACTAGTCTGGTTGCTCTCAAATTCTATTCCCCATTATTACCTAATGAGATAATTATTGTTGTTCCCATTTTACAGATGAGGAAACTGAGGGCATAAAAATTCAATAACCCATGTGTGTTTACACACTTAATAAGTAGATGAATCTGGATTCAAACCCACATATTCTGATTGCAAGACCAGCACACTTTCCACTAAAGCAAACTGCTCTTACTGTACATTAGAGCAATACCTAGTCAAGGTACATGAAAATGTATAAGGTCCATTGAGAGTTAAAATTTCCATTATGTATATTTTAAAGTTAAATAATTTCAAATAATTTTAAATTACAGAATATGAATTCAACAATACTTATTTGAGAAATTGAAATATTTTAAATGTCTGATTTAATTCACTTAACAACATAAGGACTATATTGTTTACTCCTTTTGCTTCTTATCTTAAAGATTTTGCCACTAAAACAGAGTATAATAGCAGAATAAGTCAAAGTATAAATCCAACAATCTTGACCAAAATTCCACTTCCTTGAAGTCAAGCACCCCTAATAGGTGTATTTCTCTTTACTATGCTACCATAACTTTCATCTGGGGAAAATAAATAGAATTTTTTAGATGTTATCCTTGGTGAGGCAATGGTAACTGTTCAGATTTTCTGAACACTTGGCAAAAGCTATTAAAAGATTACAAGTATTGATTCACCTATATGCTAACCGTCAGAAAACAAAATTAAACATAGTTCATGCTTTTTCTGTTGCCATAACTTGAGTAATTCTAAAGAAAGGACACAGCTTATCCAGTGATTAAAGACTAGATTTAGGGTTCACCATAGACTGGAGGGCTAGTGAGGATGTGGTTTAGGAGACAGTCTGCACATTACCATAGTACAATGGTTCTGACTCTCGTGGAAGCAACAGTAAGAGGCAGGTTTCCCTAGTGATCATTACTGTGAAATTATTCTTTTGGAGCAAAGATTTTTAAGAGGCAAATATTTCAGACCTCATGCCACATGTTGTAACAGAATTGACCTTTTTCAGAATAATCATCTTGTTTTAGGGGAGGGTCATCTCAGCATTGCTTCAGACATAATATATCCATTTCATTGCAGTTGATTCAATTCTGCTATCAAAATGCCTGAAATTTGGGATTGACTTTTCTGTCTAGACATACGCTAAATGGCAGACAGCAAAAGGTTCTGTAAATATCAGTTGTATCTGCAAACCCAAAGGCAGCCTTGGCCACACATCTGTCATTTCTGTCGCACTTACATTGAGATTATGTCATTCTCAGCCTTCCTCAGCCCTAGCCCTGCTCAGCATCAAGCCCTGAAGAACCTCAGCTGGAAAAAGTGGCTATGTTCAGTCTTCATGTCAATTCTAACCAAATATGTAAGGATATTTAGCACCTTACCTTCTCCGGGAAGTGAGGGGTGATATTAGTCAAGTGTTTGCAGTTTGAGCTCCTTGAGAAGCTACACTCAGCTCCCCAATAACTTCATCCCACCTGGGTACAATCACGCTGTAACAACGGGCTAGAACTAGAATTCTGTTTGACAAGGGCCAGGCAACTGCCCCTGGCAGACACTTCTCTCTATTCTGTAGCTTTCAGCTGCTGGCTCATGATCTGCTTCATCCTGGACACATCACCTTTTATCCAGAACTTTACTCAACCTTCCCCTAAGTATTGTATGACCTCCTCTTGCTTCGATCCTCACTTGCCATGTAAAGTTATATGATTATGATATAGTCGGAGTTACAACTTACCTAACAAGATGACTTAATTGCCATGTCAGTCAAAATTACAAGGAAATTTGCCTATACTTTATTCATCATTGAAATAAATAAGAATTTCCCAGCTTTCATTGTGTCCTAATGGGTTGGCTCAAATAAAATCTGCACTAGCAAGCCCACCATCTAACACAATAGTCACAGAAAAAGAATTTACAGCATTTTTCAGAGCAATAATAATATTTCAGATCATTCCTCCTCCTTTCATGAACACTTTCCAAAAATATTTTCTTTTCCTTCATTTGTCTTCTTCATCTTTTTTTGTTATTTGTTGGCAAGCAGGGAAATTTAATGTCTTCTCTGTCTGGTAAGGAATAGTAGAAATGAAAGCTGACTCATGCCTCTGACACTTACGGCAGCCATGCTATCTCTACCCCTCCTAACACCCAAGAAACTCATCTATAAATTCAGCAGGGCCAGAAAAAGCAATAGAGTTCTACATAACATGTTCATTAAAGTAAATATTTGTACTCACACTATGTAAGCTTGATATATAGCTCCCCAGCTCTAGAAGCAGCAATATGATATGTATGTATATTCACCTTCAGCTCCAGCTTTATGAACTGTATTCCTTGGAGACACCAGGAGCTCCAATAACTAGGTACACAGTCAATAATTACTTTCATCTTTCTCCTTTTATTCACTCTTTAAGAGATTCATTAAGGTGAAAAATGACAGCATTGCTTTGCTAAGCCATTTTGATTACTTTCCTAATTCATTTGTCATGACCTTTGAAACTATTGATTGGGTTTTTGCCTTCTAGTCATCCAGAATCTTATTTTATTTAAACTAGTCCCTGTGTCCTCACTGGTTTTCTTCAAGTGGACCTTTTGGCCTACATGCTATTTAATAAAAGTGACACATGATAGAATTTTTCTTTTATAAAGACACATAAGTATGCAATAAACATGCTTATTGAGAATTGCTATATATGTTTAAAACTGATATCAGAACACCCATAACATTTTTTTAATGTTTATTCATTCTGTAACCATGAATTCCTCCATAAGGGGAGCATAAGGGAAGAAGAAAAGGTGAATAGCAGCTAATATGGGAAAAAATTACCACAAGTCAGTCACAGTGCTAGGCACAAGTGCATGACACTTAGTCTTTATAGCAAACAGGCATATGGCATACAGTTTTACAGCAATAATTTTAGAGATAAAAATGTTGTGGCTCAAAAAAAAGGCCAGGAATGATGGCTCAGGCTTGTAATCTTAGCACTTTGGAAGGCCAAAGAAGAAGTCTTGCTTAAGACTAGAAGTTCGAGAATAGCCTGAGCAATAGTGAGACTGCATCTCTATAAAAAATAAACTAAAAGATCATTTAGGCATGGTAACACATTACATGCCTATCATCCCCACTACTCAAGAGGCTAAGTCAAGAGGCTAACCTGGGCAACAGAATGAGACTCTGTTGAAAGAAAGAAAAGAAAGGAAGGAAGGAAAGGAAGGAAGGAAAGAGAGAGAGAGAGAGAGAGAGAGAGAGAGAAACAAAGAAAGAAACAAAGAAAGAAAGAAAGAAAGAAAGAAAAGACTTGCTCAAGGTCACACAGTAATCTTGTTTAGACTAACTGCACTTAAGTGCCCGGTGGTGCCTTATTCTGCTGACCATTTCCCCTCTCTTTTCTAAATCCTAAAGTTTCACCATCTGCTATATATAAAACACTTACAAAAGGTAAAGATTAAAGTCTACATCACTTACTCCTCTCTTCCCTTAGCTCTTTCTCAGACAAGATGTGTCAGATACTTCTTACTCCCTTACACAGGATTCCAATCTTTGGGAGGCAAAATGCACAGAAAATTCACTCTCATTTTATAACTGCCTTAAAGTAGAACTCCAATTATCAACATACAGGCTGTTCTTGGAAAGACATTATTAAGAGAATGAGAAGATAAGCCAAAGACAGGGAGAAAATATTTGAACAAGACATATGGAAAGGACTATTATCCAAAATGTACAAAGAACGCTTAAAACTTAACAATAAGACAAAAAAAAACTTGACTAAAAAATAGGCAAAAGATTTGAAGAGATGCCTCTCCAAAGGATAAAAACAAATGGCAAAAAAGTGTATGAAAAGATGGTCTGATTACCCCTGCGGTGCATCTTACAAGGGTACATGTGAAACTTAGTAAAAGTAGAATATAAATGTCTTAACACAATAACTAAGAAAATGCCAGGAAGGCTATGTTAACTAGTGTGATGAAAATGTGTCAAACAGTCTATAAAATCAGTGTATGGTGCCCCATGATCGCATTAATGTACACAGCTATGATTTAATAAGAAAATAAAATAATTTTTTAAAAAAGGTGGTCTGTATCATACATCATCAGGGAAATGCAAATTAAAATAACAGTGAGATACCACCATACATTCATTAAAACAGTCAAAATCAGCATCCTCCCCACTCACTGTCCTCTTTGCCTGTCAGACCAAAGAAGTAAATACTCTGTGTGGAGAGAGACTGACATGTTTGGAGGGAAATGGGAATATGTACAATAATGAAAGAATAAAATCAACCTTAATGGCCAGCCTGCTGACCCTTCCACAACCTAACAAGAATACCTAGATTATTGGATCCCGTCAATCTACAGTGTCTGCCTAAGAAGAGAGACAACATTATTCCTACAAAGTCTACTAATAGACAGTTAATTACCCACCTACAAGCTAAGGGTCAGTTTAACCCAATAGCCTACAGTTAGGTGAGAAAAGATAAAGAGGAGAAAGGTAAAGGGAAAAATAGAAGGAAAAGAAAAAAAGAAAGAAAGCACACATGAGGAGGAACCACCTAAAAACACCCAGCAACACACACACACACACACACACACA
>CAUYPK010071419.1:0-123515 GCA_963574355.1 Loris lydekkerianus | reverse complement strand
TGTAAGCATTGTGAAGTAGTGTTTAAAATTTAATAATAAGCTGTGGGATATGGACACCATGGAATATTACACAGCCATTAAAAAAATGGAGACTTTACATCCTTTATATTAACCTGGATGGAAGTGGAACACATTATTCTTTGTAAAGCATCACAAAAATGGAGAAGCATGAATCCTATGTACTCAATTTTGATATAAGGACAATTAAGGTCTCAGTGGGGGTGCAGGAAGGAGGGAGCAGAGAGAGAATGAAAGAGGGAAGGGTGGAGAAAGGAAGAGTAGAGTGAAGGAGGGTGGGGGTGGGGCCTTGGTGTGTGCCACAACTTTTGGGGGCAAGACAGGATTGCAAGAGGGACTTTGCCTAACAAATGCAATCAGTGTAACCTGGTTTATTGTACCCTCAATGAATCCTCAACTATAAAAAAAAAGAAAAAAGGAAATGCAAATTAAAACAATGGGAGGATACCACCTCACCCTTATCAGAATATCCATTATTATAAAGACAAAAAACAATAAATGCAGTTGTGGATGCCAAGAGAAAGGAATGCTTAAGTATTGTTGTTGGTACTGAAAATTAGTATGATCTGTATGGAAGACAGAATGAAAATCTCTCAGAGATGTAGACCTATCATTAGATCCAGTAATCCTACTGCTTTGTTATCTACACAGAGGAAATGAATCAATTTTATCAAAAAACTCTCACACTTGAGTGTTTATCACAGCACAATTCACAATTGCAAAGATGTAGAATCAACCTAAATGCCCATGAATTCATGAATAGGTAAAAAAAAAAAAATGTGGCCTTTATGCATATACCATGGGGTACCACTCAGCCATAAAAAAAGAGAATGAAATAATGTCATTCGCAACAACTTGGGTGGAGCTGGAGACCATCATCCTAAGTGAAGTATCTCAGAAATGGAAACAAAACACCAAAACTTCTTACCAATAAGCAGGAGCTAATAAATGTATACACAAGGCACTTAAGTTATAAAGGACATTAGAAAGCAAGAAAGGGGGAAAGGGGAAGGGTGATATGGGATAGAAACTTACCTAGAAGGTACACTTACCTAGGTACACAGTGATGGGTACACCAAAAACCGTGTAACAAAAACATTAGTACTCCCTTAATATTTTGAAATTTAAAAAGAAGCTAGTGCAATTCTTATATGATGGATGCTCAATCAACATTTGATGAATAAAGGCAAACAATGAAGAAAGAAAGGGGGAGAGAAGAAGAGAAAGATTTAAGGATACGCTACACAGTTACACAGTCAGTTTTTTGATACACATACAAAACTGAATCTCAGTTTTTATCTCTTATTATTAAGCCAAAGTGTATGAAGTGGAGCTCAACTATATAAAAGTAAATGGAGTGTATCATAAAAGCTGAGTAAACTTCTCAAAATAAAGGGAAATAGATATATTTAAAAGTTGGGTATGTGTCATTGTTTTCTGAGTCCTACTGATTCCAGCAATTTAAGTTTAATCTCTGGGCTCTTAAACAAAATTTCAGATAAGTGTTCTCTTACATTTTATAGGTCAAATGTTATAGATTTACACAAACCTACTTTATGAGATAAGGCTACTAAGGGCAAACTTAGGATTTTTAGATGTGCCTGGGAAAGTCAATATGCTGGTTTTAGGCTGTTGCTAGTTGGACTAATGCTGATTTCCAAAATCTTCTGGCCCCATCTTGTTTTGGAAATACTAGAAAGGATTTGGGACATACACATCGTAGTATGTATAATGTAGCCATAGTCCCTGCTTTGAAATGGGTTAGAAAATAAGCTTGATTATCCCCACTGCCTTTGATCTTTGTGGAAGTCATAAGACTTATCCCTAGCAGTGAGAATGTACAGGCATTTGGTTGCATGCAGATCACATGGTGATACCATGGTCTCACCATGGACTGAAAATATTACAATCAAATTGGAATGTTTATTTCAATTTATCTTTGCAAACAAAAGTGACTGATAAACTATTCTAAAATTATAGTTATGTTTTTGAAATGGCCAGTGATAAGCAGAATTTTTGCTTCATGATTGTCTTCCCTTTAAAAGCAGACATTTCTTTGCTGAAGTGAAGTCAAAAGAGATGTGGTTGAGGAAGATGCAGAAGAGATTAGAAACATGAAAGGAACTCAACTCACAACCACTGATTTTATAATTATTGGGGACACATGCTGGGGAATAAAGATAGGCTCCAGAAGCTGGGAACAAATCCTGTAGCTCCAGCATGGATGTGAGAACCTCAGTCCTGCAGCAGCATGGGAGGGAATTCTGCAAATAACCTGAATGAGCCTGGAAACAGATTCTCCCCTGGAGCCTCCAGAAAGGCAGGCAGTACTGCTGACACTTTCATTTTGGCTTCAAGTGACTGGAAGCAGAAATCCCGTAGAGTCCAATGGACCTGTAATAATAAATAGATTTTTTTTTCTTTAAGCTGCAAAGTGTGTGGTAATTTATTATGGCCTCTCCAGAAAACACATATATGACTGTGTAAGTTTTGTTGACTTACAGTCAATGATCCTTTTTCACAGTTAAATCTACAGAATGCCTGGGTGTATCTGTTCAATCTCTTTACCTTGGGGTTAAAAAGTTCTATGTGCATTTATAAAACTTTAATTTTAAACTTTTGCTTTTATCGAGTGTTGTCTCTAAATATCTAAGGTAGGCATTTGGTTACACACATTTGAAAATTTTTCAAGAAAAAAAAAAAAAATCACTGTGGTCATGCTCCATGGCTTGAAATTGGCAGTATGGTAGCCTGCTCTGTCCACATTTGCTTCTTTGAAGGACAATCTGAACTCTGAACCCAACACTTTCCTCAGCACATCTCCAAGTAGAGGTCATTTGGCCTTTATTTCAGGCACATGTGATCGTTGCCCTCCTTGTTTTTTCACACTGATACCAAATTGACTTACTGCATGGATTATTGACAAAGCATCTGTATGTGTCTATGACATGCAATTGAAGTGCTACAGCTCAAATAACTCAAGAGGGAGAATAAGCTCAAATATTTTGGTGATCAGTACTCACAATGAGTTGGGCGAGGGAAATATTATTTGTCAAAAATTAGTTGGAAAATATGCAAGTTATTCCATTCTTCTAAATGATTCAAAAATCCAGCTGTTGACTTATTCACTCTTTATTCACTTTGTTTTCAACTGAGCATCTACAGTGATGTCAAACTAGTTTAGGCACTTGATATTTGTAGATAAACAAAGGATACACATTCCCTGCCCTAGTAGAGAGTACAGTCTAGACAATAAATAAGCTAAAACCACATTAGATAATGCTAAGAATTCTGAAAATCAGTCAAATAAGATGAGGCTGCTGGTGACAGAGGAGTTAAGTGCTCAAATAAGGGCTTTCTCAATGTAGCTCTTGATCAGAGACCTTAAGGGAGGTCACCAAGTTTCTATGTGAAGAATATACCAAAAATAGAGAGTAATAATCGCAAAGGTCCTGAGGTGGGATGGTGCCTGGCATGGTCAAGAAATAGTAGAGGCCAACATGAGATGAGACCAGGCAAAAACCATAAGGGCTCTATTTTATAGGACTACATGGGCCATGAAGAAGCAAACTGGTTTCTATGTAAAATTTGATGGAAATACAATGGAAGGTTTTAAGCAAGTTAGTGAAATGATTTAATTTTTTTGTCAAATGTAATGATTAAAAAATAGAGGTGTTCTTGAAGAAAAGCAATGGTGGATTGAAGCTGTGTTGTAGCAATGAAGGTGGTGAGAAGGTATCTTGAAGGAAAATCTAGTATAAATAATCAATGTGCAATATGAAAAAAAGTAAGGAATTGAAAATAACTCTATAGTCCAGGCAAAGTAGCTCACACCTGTAATCCTAGCATTTGAGGAGGCTGAGGCAAGAAGATTGCTTGAGACCAGGAGTTTGACCCCATCTCTATGAGAAATGACCATACTCTATTAATTGGGTATGGTAGAACTTGATGGTAGTCCCAGCTACTTAGGTCACTTGAACCCAGGAGTTTGAGATTGTTGTGAGCTATGATGACACCACTGCACTCTTGCTCAAGCAACAGAGCAAGAACTTATCTCAAAAAAAAAAAAAAAATTCCAAGGATTTGGATCTTAACAAGTAAAATGTTTAAATAACTCTGTCTCTGGGGGGTGGGTAAAAGATATGGTATGGAATCTTTCATATAAAGATGATATCTAAAGTCACCAGTCCAGTTGAGATCGCCAAAGGAATGACAAGATGGATGAGATGGGGCGTTTCAAAGGCTGAGTCCTGTGAGGAGTACCCAGAAAAGGAGTTGGCCATATCACCAGTATGTTGATACTGCACAAAGTTACTGTAGATGACTTGAGCTAGAACATAATGCCATTGATGGTAATTGGTTGAATTTTCTGCACTCTTTTTGCGGTCCCACAAAAAAAAAAAAAAAATCCTTTCTGATCCTAGAACCATGTCTCTCCTAATAAACTATCTTGTTAGATTACGGACACTGTGCATCATAAAATAGAGAGTTTGTAACTTCCTTTTTATGGTTACTTCTGAAAGCACACATTTTAGTTTATTAGATAACCCTACAAGATACAAAGCACCTTAAGAGAATGTGTTTATGTACTAACTTTACTTCTGCCTTCATCTTATCATTTTCATTGTTATTTTGCCTTTGTTTTATTCCCTAAACCTATTTAACCATTAATTTTACATTATTATATTGTAATTTTACATACACATGTAAGTTATTTAACACCATTTCTCTAATGAATAAAGGCAACCATAAATATGAAGATAATATAGGAATAGATCTGCAGAGAGATGGTAAATAGATAAATGGAGGACATAGATTTAAACACCAATTGTCACATATCTCAGTGCCAGTGGCACTTTGGAGGAAGCATGCTATTGGTTTGTGACAGAAAGTCAACAAGTTTGTGTCTCTGACTTATAAAGAAACTCACCTTGCCCAGCTGATATCTATTCTGTGAGTAACATCACCACAAATGAAGTTACAGGCTGTCGCCCTCTTTCCTATACAATTTTCCACTTGCATTTGGTTTTCTACACACATTGAAATCTGAAAACTAGACTGAAATAAACATTAGAGAAGTTTCTATAGTGAGTTTAGTTTCCCTTGAGCCATGTGAAAATGAGCTTATTTTATACACATATATTTATATAAAATCTGCTCTCATAATACACAATGGTCAAAATGCCTTTGTCTACTTAAAAAAAATCATATGTGCATTTTATCAAAAAGTTCTCATAGCTATTTTTTACTGTATGTTCAAACAAACAAGGAGATGGAAAGAGAAACTAAAGATTATTTTTAATGATAACAGATCAAAATCTCACCTCAGATACACACAAGCACAATGAATTATATATGTCAGAAGAAGGCTCTTTGCTACTTGAAATCAAATTATTGTTTCAAACTAATACCATCAAAACTTAAATTAGAAGAACCTGAAATTTGGCCTCATTTATAATACTCTGCAGTACAGCTGGGAAGTTAGGATTTCTAGAAATCTCTCTTTGATTTTCACTAATTTCTTGCATCACCATTTAAATCTTGCCTTGGTCATGCACCCACTATACCTCCCGACTCCTGAAGTATGTATTTCTTGCAAGGCGAAGGATTGAGAGAAAGGGATTTGAGATTATATATAAATTCTCACTGTGGGAAAATTTCTCAGTATCTCACAATATCCTGTGGATATAGACAGGTACCAATTGATCACATCAGTTATACAAATCGTAGGGAAGAATTCAGATTGTTACAAAATTAGAATAACCTTTGTAGAAATTTCTTAGGGTTGAGAATTTGTACTCATTGGCCAGGTAAATCTGGTCACCATCATAATCACTGATGGTTTAGTCTGCACCTCCTGTTACAAGGAAATCATTTATCCTTTACGACATCTGCCACTCTGTATAAATCCCTTGCTATCTGCAGGCAGCTTAGGAGAAATATTTCCTTAGATCTGAGATGAACTAAGCACCTCTTTTATGATACATTTTTGACAGACTGAACCAGCTTCAATAAACCTACTTCTTGCCAGTCATACTGTGTACACATCTACCACCTCTGGTCTTAGTTCCAGGTCCAGTGATGATAATAATTTTAAGGACTGGGAATTATAAAGGCTTATTTGGCAGTCTTTTTATAGTGTGAGTGATAAATCAAACTTGGGGTACTTGCCAGGAAAAGAGTTCTTTCTTATCTTAGTAAATATGTGAGGGTGGATCTGATACAGGCAAAGCAATTTGGTAAGAAGATTGTGATGGGTGCAACGGGTGGGCTTTGGTTTTGTTTTAATGGCCTTCATTATTCTGGATTTTGGCTCACACACATTCTGTCCACAAGCAGTGTCCACTGGATTTTCCCTTTTGTAGACGATTTTCTTACCTTTTTAGTACAAACCAAAGTTAATCCTCTATGAGTAAAAATAAAGAAAGCATTTTCTGAGCATATCTCCAAACAGTTACTTCTCTCCATAAGTAGATCTACAAACGATTACAAACATAAAGCAATGTTTTTCAGTCACCCCAATTTTCTATGTGTGTAAATCCCCAAATCGCTTCCCCTTTACACTGAGCTCTAACTTATGTGCTAATATTTTGCATTCTTAAATGCCACCTGTTGAAAATAAAAGTCTCATGATATTTGCAAATTTTGGCTCATCCTGGTTTAGCTTTGCACAACAGTCTAATTTCACAGTGCTTAGCAATTACTTTTATTAGTTACTCCACCCAACAACCATATGATGTCAGAAACTTCATCCATTTCTCTGTCTTGATCTCTCACTCTCATAACTCTCTCTCGCTCTCTGACACACACACACATATCATTTATTATCATTCAAATTATTTTAGCAAATCTCTACATATGTCTCAAAATATTACATATAACTCAAAATAGCAAGTATTTGAACGGAAGCAGCTGAGGCATAGAGACAGAGAGATATTTCTCTAATTAGAGATTAGTTGTTTTAGGAACATGTTATACTTGAAGTCAGGAGGCTTCTCTTCTTCTGTCTGTGAAACTTTGGGCAACTCATTGAATCTCTGCCAGCCTCAGTTTCTTCATTAGTTAAAATGAGGCCAATGGATGAGTTCCAGGGTCTCTCAGCCTCTCAAAGCTATCACTGTACAGTCATGATTTTCCCCCTGTAGCACATGTGACACCATGAGGGATATATATGGGGACACAGAGTGCCAACCCCAAACACAGTGTCCTTCCTGTGGATCACACACTTTCTGCTTCTGGATCTGAGAGGAAGAGAAGCAGGTTGCGTGTCTCCCCAAATCATGCTTTGCCTACTCCAGACACACACTTTACTGAAATATTCAGTTTGTTATGGAAACAAAATATGTAAGTTTTTCAAGACTGACTGATTTCTTCCTGTTATTGTTAGAGACTTGCTTTCTATGACCCTTTGGTAAATAAATAACTTTAAAGGGGGAAACAAACACTAGTGTTTTGTTTTTCTAGAGCAGGGTTTATGTGTTACATTTCAGCCACATCGTGTGCTAACAGCTTAGTCCTTCAGAAGGTTATGGGGAACCAGGAATTCTTGAAAGGGGCAGGGCAGGATGCCCCCTTTTCTATTGCTCACTGAGTCACAGAGGACGGTGCTGGGTCAGGAGTTCTGTACTTGTGATTTCAGTCAAGTTCCAGTGGCTATCAACCACTTCTCTAAACCTGAATGAAAAAGCAGCTCAGAGGCCGCATGAGTTATGTTAAGAAGCATTCTGATTAAGTACTGAACGTGGCCTTCACAATGAATCCTTAAACTCTACAGTGCCTTTGAAACTGAGGGTACAGTGACCAGCAGATCCCTCGACAGGGCACAGGCTCCGGCACACACCCTCCCCCTGCTCAGGTAGCAGTTTAACGCAATCACATTTAATTACAATCATCTCCCATTCAGCGCCTCTGCCTCCTGGTTGGTCATCTCTGTGTCTTTGGAAAGGCAGGCCTTACACAGAGTATCCCTTCTCAGGCACTGTGACAAGATTGAGTTTCGGTTCCAAAGGGTTAATCCCAAAGTAAATTCCTTGCATGTGTAATTCAATACTTCATAACTGCTGAAAATTGGAGTCCACATAATTTATTTTCTTTGGTAGGGCACATTTGCCTCATGCTTGGCCGGGGCTGACTTCAGAGAGAGACACACCTAAAACTCTCAAGTGTCCCAAGTGGCCCATGTCAGTTGTACAGAGAGATTGTGGTACTTGGACAGAGCCCAAGGATTAGGTGTTCCTGAGAAGGTTTTTTTGGCTCTACAAAGCCTTCGCATGTCATGGGAATAGGCTGCACTCCCTTTTCCCCCTTGAAGGCCACATATCAATGGGGTATCTAACCACTCAGAGACAGGCTTTACACAAAGGTATACATTAAAATAAATAGAACATGCAACCAGAAAGAACTGAAAGAGAGGGAGGAATTGCTAAGTGGAGACAGGAAACAATTGCTTCATTGTTGAGGCAGTGATCTTAGAATTGCAGAGTGCAGCTCCATCTACAGGACTATTTGTGTAAATTGGAGCTTTTTGCTTAAATCCCAAAACAGAACTTTACATGCAATTTTTAATCCAGCTCGCTTTGCACAGGCTTCACCTAACTCACAAAAATCCTGCTTTTTTACAGAAAAATAATTGCTCCTCCTTGATGAGAGGGCTGGAGCAAGAGACACATAGATGGTAAGTGGGGGGGGGGGGGAAAGTTGTTCAAGGGTGCTTTCATTTAGCTCCTTTTCTTCCTTTGGCAGTAAATATTCTTCTCATCCTCAAAATACTCATTTAATCTCTTTCTTTCTTTTTCAACAACTTCCTCTCATTTGGTTTCCTGTCATTTTCCTGGGTTTGGGAGAAAGCATGTGTATTTTCACCGCTCTCACAAAGCAGAAGGCTGTGTTTGTTTGAACACCGTTTTGTACTGCCTGGCAAGCATGTGACTGACTTTAAAGAAGGTTCAGGGTTTTTAGGTTTAAAGGAGCTTAAAAACTTTAAAGGAATAATTCCAGCCAACTCTATACGTGTACATCCGAGCCCTTACCCCCCTTTATTTTCAAAACCTGGCCTGCCAACGCGGTGGCTGCTGTCTAATGCTATTTCAACAGGAGACCCGGGTTTCAGGACAAGATCCAGGCCATAGGGGAGACTTGATGGCTCGGGGAATTAGTAATGGGATTTGGAGCCCTTCATTTCTAGGTCACTGGTTTGAATAGAGCCCAGGTCAGTAATGACTGAAAGTTGTTACCATCCGATGCTTGCTCTTTCCGAGCCTCTCTGAGGTTGCCCGCCACTCCATCCCGGAGTGCCTGTGGCCCATCTGCACTAATGGCATTCATTGACAACTTGGCTAACTTATGCCTGAACGCGAGGCAGCCCAGTCTCTGCTATGTGCAGACACAGTGTCCCCAGTCCCTGCGATGTGCAGACACAGTGTCCACACTCTGCTGCCTCTTCAGGGGATAACACAGAGAAAGCTATAAAGCTATTTTGCCTTTCTAATTACCCTGGGACCTAGTTAATCTATCTCCACTCCCCTAATTCTCTAAGGCATTATGTTTTTGGCCAATCCAAGGTAAACTCCACGGAGAAGTAACAGGCCACAGATGGCCACGTTTTCAAAGACTCCAAATGTATGTGTTCTAAGAAAACCGAATTAAAAGATCTAAATTGGGAACTACTTTTTTTTTCCGATTTCTACTACCAGATAATCATGGGCCTTTTTAAACCAATGGTTGCTGGATTCCAAACCTATGCTTACTAAAGTTTGGGGAGAAGATGGATGTTTCTACATTAGTAGAGGGTTTGAAAAAAATAATTACCACTTTATTTCTATTTGTTTGTTTGTTTTATAAGAGGAGAAATGTTTATTGCCAAAGAGTGGAGATGGAAGAGCAGAGACAGTAGAAACTCAATGCAATAGTTCACAGTCCCTATGATCACCCGGTCTTTTTTCCCAGAGTTGGACTTGCAGCAGAGCTGTGGCTAAACAGAGGGGAGGAGTTGGCCTCAGTTGGAGATGAGGCTATTCCGAAAGGAGCAAGGGACCTTCACAGAGTTGCAGCCAATGCTCTCAGATACTCCAGGGGTACTAGATACCTTCCTCAGGAGGTGCAGCCTGCCCCTAGCAAAGAATTATGTATTTATTACCAATTAAGAAATGCAATTATATAAAGACTCATTTACATCAGGTTTATATTTAGACTTTCTTCTTAGACAAGTGGGTTTTTAACAGCATTTATTTTTAGTAATTCAGCAATTACAGGTGCTTACCACTTTGCTAAGATACTGGATGTGAAGCTTTAACTAGAGGGTTCAGATTAAGACGGTAATGGAAAACACAGCACTGTTCCCTTTTGTTTCTGGTTGACCACTTCCATCTTGACTTCTATCCCTCTTAGATACCCCAGTTTTACGTTTCATTGGTTTTCATTTTTGTGTTTTCAGTTTGCTTCCAAAGCTACAGGGTATCCCAAAAGTCATTCCTGAAGTTACCATACATAGGGAAAATGGTAAATTATAGCTAAATGTGACTTTACTTACAAAATATTCATGACAAAATATTCTTTAGGTGTTGTCCAACTCTTCATAGAATCACTTCTGTGGAGTTTGGAATCAAATCTAGAAGAACCAGCACCTAATTGCAAAGGTGGTAAAGCACTGTGCACAACGCTATCTCCTAGGTTGAACCATAGCTGCATGTTATTAATGACCACTCATGTCTTCATCTGCCTGCTGAAATGCCAGGTGGTATTCTTTGACATGACTGCTCTTAGGGACAGCAAATAACTTACTCCCCAGCCAAGAGATTTTATTTCTTTATCTTCTACAATCTCAACACCTTAATAGGAGTTGTCTACTTAAAAATACCCAACTCTTATCAGGAATTTCATCCTTGTCCATGGTGACTGGACTTTGGACCTAGAAGTGAAAACCGTGCACGTAAACTGGCAGACTGCTGTCCCTCAAGCTATCCCTTCCATATGTTGAAGAGTAGGTAAGATCTACTTGGCAAGATCTGAAATATCTGCCATTATGGCTCAGTTTTTTTATGGAAAACTTTGGTAAGGAACACAGGAAGTAATACTTACAATGCTTATGATGAACTAGTTTTGCATGATTATTTTAATAACTTTAGAAAGGCATGTGTGCATGTAAGCACACACACCCATACACACAAATTAAAGCACTCATAAAAGTGATTATTTATAGAGAACAGAGGGGCCAGGGTGTAGAAAAAAAGATTTCTTAATGTGTAAGCTTTATATTGAATTGATTTTAACCATTGAATATATTAATTATTCATGGATGATATAAATTTTAGAAAATTGATTTAATGATTAACAGCGTTTAAAAATGGTTTTTAAAGAAGTGAAATTGAAACAATAAGGGAAAGGAAGTTTTTTTCAGTGTGGCGGTTTGAAAGATCATGAAAATATCTTCCAAATAATTTAGCAGAATATAAGAACAGTAATAATCATAAAATCATTTTTAAAATTTATATCATCCATGGATAATTAATACATTCAATGTTTCAAAATTGAATAAACCTAGGTTTATGCATTAAGAAGTCTCTTTTTCTATACCTTCTGTTCTTGTATTCATCCAAAATTCCTCTCTAGATACAGTTACACAGTTCACATACCAAGCAAGTTAGTTAACTTCTCTAATCCTTTCTTTATTCATAAAATGAAGATAGAGACAGCATCTATGCATCTGAGTTTTTAAATTCACAAAATGATATATATTTTAGGCTCTTAGCGAAATAATTTTCATACACTAAATGCTCAATAAATGTTAAGTATTATTTTTATGGTACAACTCAGAATTCAGCAATATGCCTATTATTATAATGGTTCTTGCCATTTTCAATTATAGTACTTCCAGCAATATGATTATTATTATAGTTTTTGCCACTTCCAATTATAACACTTCCATAAAGTTGTGTTCTTTTGCCTGCCTGGCTCTAACTAGCATCATATCTACTCACCTACTCTCTGTTTCTATGGGTCTGTGGTGCTGACCCCACCACCAGATTCTAGATGCAAAGGAAGACTGGCTAATCCAAGCCTCTGGCATCAGTAACTTGGCAACTGTGAGCACGAGGCCCAAGTCTGGCCACTAGGATTCCATGCTAAGGCTTTTGTTGTAGGACTTTTGTCTGTTTATATTTTTATTGGGCTTTCTGTTAAGTAGCAGAAAGCGTGATATTGTTAGGTGCTGCCTACGCCAGTATTTCTCTTACATGTGGGTATCTGGGTCCCCCAACCACACCTGCTCTTCCTCTCCTGGAGTGCCCTTTCCTGAAGTGCCAATTAGACATGCAAACCTGAAGCCCAGCCCCAGCCTTCTGAAATATTTTCTTAGTATCCAGACCTTGGAATTTTCTACCAAATAGTTGTCAGTTTCAAGGACTATGATAGGTTCTTTCCTAAGCACTAGATTTGGGAAGAGGGACAAGGACTTCAGTCCAGAGGCCTCCATTTTACACAAGCCTCACATATATATTTGCAGGCCCTGAGAGTCTTTGGAACATGCCAAGACTTCTACTTGTAGATAGTGTGCCTAAGAGTGAAACCAAAAATGAGACAAGCACAGTCAAGGGACAGAGACAGAGTCCTGGTGAGTCTTTGAATCTCAGATCTAGTTATGTGTGAAATAAGATTGACCCTTGGACTTCTGAGTTCCTGAATTAATAAATTAGTTTAAGCTTTGTCTTTCATTTGTAAGTGATAGAGTTCTATCTCAGACACATTTCTTTGGTGCTCCATCCTGCATTGGCTTTTTTTTTATCTGTAATCATACACTGCTGATAATACTCAGAATTTTATTATATTCTCTAATAATTTAATTCAGGATAATTTTTCTTCCTCAAGGAGATTTCTAAGGATGCTTGCAAGCTATACAAGAGGCTGGAAAGTGGACTCACTCTGATATAACTAACTGTGTGACCTTGTATTAGTTAGTTAACTTCTCTGATTTTTAGTTTTTTCATCTTTAGATGGAAATATGCTACTTTATTTAGTCCTTTATTCCTTTAGTTCTAGGACTGTTAAAAGGATTACATAGATAATGAATGTAATCAGCCTAGCACACAAAACGCATTCAGTAAATGCCTCTACACTCCCTTGAGGGCAGTGGCTGTATGAGTTAAACCGTAGCGTAAGTGCCACTGCCACTAAAGAAGACCCAATTTAACTATTTTAGAGAATGCTTTTAATATTTTTCAGCAATGGGGTATCACATGGAAAGGCATGTAGTTAGGCAAAGTTTAGTCAGTAGCAGGGACCCAGAAAACCAACTCTACCTTAGTAACCTGCAATTCCTATTCCATTTCTTCCTCTTCCCACTGTCTGGCTTTGTCTTATTCTCAGTCCACAATGTGGTACAAGGCCACCTCCCTGCCCTTTGCCTCTGCGGTACAAGGCCACCTCCCTGCCCTTTGCCTCTGCTACATTCAAGAGAATATCTAAATTGAGAGAAGATGTCATATTCTTATGTAAATTCCTGGGAAGGACTTTAATTTTCTTATGTTGGACTAATCAAGTATGGTCACGCTACAGGCAAAAATGACAATAACTTGGTACCTTAGCATAACATCAGGTTGAAGTGAGGGGAGAGGAATACCCAAACAATACAGAAGCCAGTATCCACAAAGAAGAGAGATTACGCTGCTAAGATGTGTCTTTAGGCTCTAGGGATGGTTTTTTAAAAATTATTTTGACTTCTCCCCATTCTGAACACAACATTGAGTACATGTTATGTAGTAGTGTACCATAAATACATGGAACTCTTTTGAAACTCTAAAATGGACCTAGAAGCAGAGGGCTGAGTGGTTTCTGTATCACCACATAGCAGTGGAAAATAATCAGCAACGAACAATGACCTCTTAGTTCCTTACCATGGTCTCCAAAATCTTTAACTCAAATATTTATCAAGGCTTCTTTAAAAGTGGTCATGTCAATCTTTAGTAGATGGCTGTTATAATGTTGATATGGACACATTATGTATGAAAAATGGTTAGCTCAACATTTGCAGTGACTGATTTTCACGCATTAATAATCTGACCATTTAATTAAAATATAATGCCAGAGGGTCCCAATCCACAACACAGAATGACCTAGAGAATGTCCTGTCATTGAGAGGTAGGAAGGGGCTAAGAAAGGAGTACTTAGTGACAGGTTGGTCACTTATATATCTGTGTGTGACTTAATAGAACTAAAACCTCATTATGTTCTAGTCCAGTGTTCCCACCTGACAGGATTTCCGGCTCTGTATGTGATGACTGTTTTTTTTATGTAGTCCTTTGAGTTCCACAGGCTGAGTGCACCACAATGGGAGACAAATGTGCAAGCTCTGGTGAAGTCCTTGGCACCTCTCTGGCTCTGAAAATATACCATCATTTGGTTCCCCAGACAGAGCCACACTCTGAGGGCTGTTCCCTTGGCCAGAGTAGCCCAGAGACTTCACCACTCAAGCAGGACGTGTTAGCTCAGAACTTTATAATGCAATGTTATGTTCAACTCACTGCCTGGTTTACAAAGACCTTTATCAAAAGAGCATTCTAAATTGGAATTAGTTAGTGATCCAGGTCTGGAAAGTCCAGGAACCAGAATAAAAAATTTCTTAATTACACCAGCAGGGGCTTGGTTTCTATTCTTAGTGCATCTGGGTAACGTGGTTATTATGCTCGCGATGACTCCTGGGTCTGCACAGGCAGGGCGGCCTTCAGTGCACTCTAGGTTGGGGGGGCTCTAAATCTGATCTCCTTCCTGGATGGATGTGATGCAGTCTTCTCAGAAGCAACATTACCGATGTCATTCTTATTGTGCAATGTCCTAGGCCAACTGGATTGGACCATATATAAAACATAAAATTATTAAAAGGAAAAAATAACTTGATAGGAATTTGGAGTTCTCTTTATTTCTTGTGCAGTGGATCTCAGTACAAAGTCCTCATTGCAAAGTAGCTCCCAGGCTACCCTGGGGGAGGTGCAAGGGACATTGGTCAAGGCCATCTGTACGAAAGAGACGTTTTCTGGCAGAAGTCCATCTGTGAAAGTGGTCAAACACAGGGCGTCCTCCTCTGGGAAGGTGAGCACCATCCATGTGCTTCTTTTACAGAGAGGAAGACTCTGTGCTAGGAGTCAGTTTCCAGTGATGTCTCTTTCTTGGTCTGAAAGTTAAGTTCTTTGTTCTCAACTACGATCTCATATCTTTGTGATCTAGTTTGATTTACAACTTCTGTCTACCTCCAACATTCTGAAAAGTACTACAAAACACAGCACAGTGAGAAAATGCAGATTTCTTTTTAATAGAAATAGTAAGTTGCTGAGCTGATCTGTTAAAAAAAATATGCAATGGTCTGTATCATGAGGTAAAAAATAAATTTTAGAGCATCATAAAATTAATAGACAACATTTAAAACATTAGGTTCAATCAGAAGTCATTTATTTTCGGTCATTAAAATATCTGATTCATGTGACAATACTCTTTTGTAGAAAAAATTAACAACAATCCATGTAGAGTCTTTCCCATTTTCTGATCATCTTATGAAAGAAAAAAATGCCATAAAGCCTATAACGCAGACCAAAATGAAACCTTTTCTTTTTTGCTAATCCTGATGATTTTTGCCAAAGTAGGATTGAAGGGAGAAAGGTTGTTTCTTGGCAAGAGAATTCTGGAAGAGAGAAGTGGCTGAAACTTTGCATGGTCGCATTTGTTTTTGGTCAAGCTGCCTTATCACATTCAAACTTTCATGCTGGGAAACTGCTCTTTCTTTGGTACCTTTTCTGCCAGAATTCAACTCTAACAACAAAAGTTTATAAACAATGAAAATTCCAGCTGGTTGACATCAGCATCGCAAAGCTTTCTCTTCACACTGATACAAATATTTACCCTGAGCTCTGGCAAAGCTTTCCTTGCCCATGTCACCCTTAATCATACATTTTTCCTTGATTGAGTTATGCTTTCCAGTACATGATTTGCTCTGGTTTACTTTTTAACACATCCCAGAGGCTTCGTCAAAATCAACTCTGGGCAGGCCATGTCAGTTGGTAGCTGCCAAACATGTTATTGAGAAGAAATTTGGCAAATATGGAAACAGTCTCTTCTAACCACTCTGATAAACGCGTTTGTTCCTTCTGACCACCATTGACTTTTTAGGTCCTTCATCTCCATAAAGCCATGAGCCAAGAACATAAACAGAGATGCTCTCGGTTACCGTTCATCCGTTCCCGGGAGATAAAGCTCTGATTTCTCTCCTAGCACCTATTGCAGAGAAGTTGAAAACTTAAAAGGTTTTATCAGTGACTCTTCATTTCCTTCAAGGCAACACGGGGTTATTTTCAAAAGGTTAAAAAAACAGATTGATGTACTCTGTTACTGTAGTAAAGTCTGCTAGAACAAATATTTGCCACACCAAAGTGACTTGTGGAGGGATTAGCACAAAATATTGCAAGTATTTCTGCAAAGCTTCCTTTGCTAAAATAAAATGCTGGGTTCATTGTGAAGTGCATTAATAGGATATAATTTGGGGGAGTTTCCCTTCAATTTTGAAATATTTGCCTTAACAGGTGATGGTGTCCTCCCTGACAGAAATATAAATAAGATATAAATTGTAGCAGTTTATAGTTAAGTGTTTTATTTTATTTTATTTATTTATGTTTATTGTTTCAGGTTCACTAGGGGTACAAATAACTAGGTTATACTGATTGCATTTGTTAGGTAAAGTCCCTCTAACAATTGTGTTCCATCCCCAAGAAGTGTGCCCTACACAGTAAAATAATTTTGTAAATAGGCCTGAAGGAGTTAGACTGATTTCCTAAATTCCTAACTTGACTTGTTACCCCTTCATCCTCTCCTCTCCCTACTCCCTCATTCCTCCCCCCCCCCCTTTTTGTTTTTTTTTGCAGTTTTTGGCCGGAGCTGGGTTTGAACCCGTCACCTCCAGCATATGGGGCCAGCGCCCTACTCCATTGAGCCACAGGCACTGCCCCATTCCCCTGCCTTTCACCTTGAATTGATTTGAGTTTTTCTCCTATGAGGGTTTCTCTTATGAGGGTTTAGATCATCTAGCCCACATCACAAAATCTCTAAGCTGCAGATGCTGGTGTGGATCCGGAGAGAAGAGAATACTTTTATTGTTGAATGTTTTAGAAAAATCTGGCCACTATACAAAAGCTATGTATATGACATGTGCCACTGCACTAACTCCTTTGGAAATAACATCTAGTAAGCTCTACAGGATAAGCAATTCTTTTTTTGCCCGCCCCAGTTTAAAAATTTTAATGAGATGGAATTCCCACCTCTTGGGTACTCACCATTTTTGGTGCTGTTATTGTTATTGTTCCTCTGTAGTCCTCAGGGAATGAAATTGTGTGTACATGTGTACATGCACACACACTTCCTTACATACGCAATATACTTTGAGGGTTTTACTCTTCCCCTTAGCCAACTTACGGAGTCATCTATCTAGGTATTTCTCTGACTAGGTATTTCATATGTTGAAAATGCACTGATTTATAACAAAACCTACCTCCTGTGATGATTAACAGAGAAAAACATCTGAAGAGGATGGTAAATCATTACTACAAACTTAGGTGTGACCAACACATTTGAGAAAATTTAGAATTTAATTAGATATTCTCTTCTATTTCATGTTAGAAGTCATAGCAATTTCTTGGTCATAGAAGCTCATTACTGAGTCTTTTGTGTCACAGAGAGTCAATTTAGTGTAGAGAAATGAAAGGATGATTTTGTAAATAGGCCTGAAGGAGTTAGACAGATCTATTTCCTAAATCTTAACTTGACTGTTACCAGGAAAGCAAGAAAAGAAATGCCAAGTGCCAGTCTCTATGGTGAAGACCAGGTGGAGACCAGAGTGAAGGGTACAATTGTTAACCCGCCCGAATATGCTGTGGGCAAAAGACTTGACACGTTTCACTCACTCCATTTCATTCAATGGGCAAATGGAGATTAGAGCTTCAAACCTATTTGGATTTGAAAAATAGGTTTTTGTTCTTGCATCACTTGGAGTGCCCCACTGCAGCAACTGAGAGGCCCAGATTTGGCCATGTGTGAACAGTTTCTTAACCTGCTGAAGGCACTGCAGGATTTAGCTTCAATGGGCAGTCAGGGATTAACCTCACATATCTATTGGAATCATTATAATTTATTTGATTATAATCATTATAATCAAATAAATATCCACAAATGGTCAATTTGTGGATATTTATTTGGAAATAAAGTTTAAAATGAGATATCCCTTGTTTTCCACCTGTCCTCTGTGGAAATCTGAGGTCCTAAAGCAGGAAATTGGGAACTCCTGCTATAGCTAACATGATGGCTGAGGAGGTGACTCTGTTTTTGTTATTCAACCATTAAAAAAGATGGAGACTTTACATCTTTTTTATTAACCTGGGTAGAGTTGAAGAGGTGACTCCAGACTCCCCCCACACATACCATCTGCTCTGCCCTAGACTGATCCCATCTTACCTTTTTTGATACAGTAGATATTTTCATAAGATTATATTGCTAAAAATATTTTAAACCCATGCTCAGAATGCTAAAAATATTGTAGAAATATTTTTGATTCAGACTGTGATTTTCACAAAGTTATGACTTTTCCATGACATCCAGGGGCTCGTAGACTAAAAACACCAAGTCACTGCTGAGACTAGGGCTCGATACAGACCTGGTTTATGCTCGACTTTCCAAATTGTAAAAATGTATAAATTACTAATTCCATACATTTATACTCCATTAATGTAATAGATCTATCCCTGAAAATAACGTGCATAAACACGCTTTCACATACACCAGCAAGATCGCTTGCCTAAACGACCATATTAATACTACAAAGAGAAGTTTCCTCTACATTTAGATTTTATAGATTGTATGCAAGATATAGCTGAAAGAACTGAGTTCTTCATTTAATTTTAACACAACAAAGTCTATTGGTAATGGGAAAATACCATTTTTCTAATTTCCATTCTTTTCAGAATTATTCAGGGCAATATTTACATCATGAGAATACCTATGGTCAGATCTATTAAAGCAGAAATTCTAGGAGCAGAAAGCTGAAATCGGTACTGTAAAATCATGCCTAGGGGGTCTTGAATAATCAATCAGATTGGAAATCATTGATGTGCCCTATTTCATTTTCACATGGGAAAGGCTTACCCCCTTCCAAGGAGGCTACTTCATCTTTATACAAAGCTTTCTAATGTTGTTTTTGGCCACCACACCTTAGGTCAAGCTCAGTCATGATGCTTTCAGACACAAAACAAAGAGAGACCGAAAAAAGAAAAGCAGTCTAGGTGGCAGGTCCCCATTTGCACAACAGTCTACAGGAATATGGCAAAGCGGCTATTGTGTCTGACCAACATGGGGACTCCATCTCTCCTCTTACACACCCTCACAGGACGATGTCTCCCTCATCTTCACACTGCCAGCCCTTAGCACAATATCTGGCACATTTTGGGTGTTCACTGCTCATGTGTTGCTTATGAAAATAATTACTGGGGGTATCATTCTATTTCAGTGGTAAGAAACTTTCATAAAAAGTCCAGCTTTTGTTCCCATTTAATTTTTAACCCAATTTGCTTCTTAATTTTCAGAAATTGCTTTAGGTACCTTTTATTTAAGGTTCCTTGATAGCATTTGGCTTTCATCCCCTAACTCTACTTTTGATATCTTCCTATCGTTTCCATTTGTCCAAGATTCCTGTCCTGATCTTCTCTCACAGGCACAGCCAATCAATCATCCATCCACTCCTCGACTTCCCAGAAGACTCTAGGTCCTTGGGGCATAGAAGCTCTTCTGATGCTGCTCCCAGACCGTGACCCATGCTGGCAAAGCTTCTGCTCCCACGTGGCTACATGTTTCATAAGGAGAGCTACTAAATTGCAGGCAAGCACAAAGTCTTAATTGCTTGCTGGTGGGCATTCAGCCAACATGCTGTTAGCAGAATGAAACCCAATCTTAGGGAAAAAGTGCTGAACCCCTGCTCTGGATCATCCAAGCCCCATATGGATTGCACATGTTTGTGGGGGGAGATTTGGGCACCGTGCTCTTTTTTTCCACTCTTTTGGATGGAGATGTCAATCTATAGGTTGTTATAACATTTTATTCTTCATGTAATAACTCTGGCAGCAAAACACCTTCAAGAGGGAAATCTGTACCTCCTCTTCCAACTAATAACACTCAGGATTAATACAAGGTCATTTTTTGTGTGCTTCCCAGAAAACACAACTTTTAATGCTATTTACAACAAAATCGCTACTTTTAAGTGTTCTTACATCGATATTTTGAGGTTGGCCCTGCCTTCTCCTGTTGTTTGTTAAATATTTGTTCTTTGCTGAAAACCCTCCTTAAACCTCACTGGACGTAGCTTTATAATAGGAACAATGATAATGCTCTCTGACAAGGTGCTCTCTGACAAGATTCAATGACTCAAAGAGATTAAAACTTATCAGCAGTGTTAGGCACAAATAAAATGTTGGTAAATGTTGGCTTTTAGTTATATTGCTAACAATAATAATCTAGTAGTTTCCCAGCATGAAAGCATGTTAACATATAGCATAAAATATAGAACAAATGCATTTTGGGATCTTCAACATTTTCTCCTTAATATGTCACACTCAGGATTATATCTTGATATATTTCTACAATATCCTTTTTTTAAAATAGATTAAAAGCATCTTTTTACATTACAGGTGACAAAACACAGGCAAGTAAGATGTAGAGAAATACTAATCCCTACTACACTTCTTGTTTAAATGTAATGTCATAGTGCTAGAGTCCAAAACATAAGTTTGGATCCCCCCGACCAATTCTAGAACACTTAAAATTTCGTATCACTATTAGGTAATGATGATGAGGTTGGCATGAATGTTATTTGGTCCCACAGTAATTCAGAGAATATGACATTCAAACTACTTACTACAACTAAGCATATTAGGGTAAGTGTGCATTCTGCTTTGAATATCATTTCCTCCTTGAAGTATATAATAGTCCTCAGTCACATATCTGTAAGTAAGGGATTATTTCTAATGATCTGAGGCTGAACCCATCAATACCAAAGTCCTTTCTTCTATCTCTCTTAGGAGTGTTAGAACAACATGAAAACGGGATTTCTGTTGGCCCACCTTAATATTCTAGGGTTCTCCAAGAAACCTGGAGCATAGAGATTATATTTTTCCTGCAATACACTTTTTCATTTGCTGTAATAATGAATTAAATCTGCAAAGAAGCAATGCCAGTTGTTTCTGAGGTCAGTTCCTATAATACTAATCTATTGGCTGATGTAGCAGTTTTTAGCACAGAGAGATCTCATCCCATGGCTCTCATTAATAACAGGGACTCCTCCACAAAAGTACTACATTCAACATTAAAAATTACCTTTGTCATTTTCTTGGTAAACAGTAAGAACTAGATTTGATGAGAAAGACATCATACATGTAGTAATTTGATATCTTCAAAAATCAGGTAGGCCATTAAAATGGCTAAGTTCAATAAAATATCATTAAAGATGTCTATTCCCTTGTTCCCCACCCAATTCTGAACCCCAGGAAAGGGTTACCAAGAAAGCCTGAATACTGTGTCTTGTTTAACTTTGAATCAGATATAGCTCCATTTATTTCTTCAATTCTTATTAATGGTAAGAATTAATTAATCTTAATCTATAATCACATTGATGGAAAAATTAATGGAAATTTTAATAAAAATATAACCTTAACAGGATTTGAAGTTGTCCTTTGGAATATAAAACTAACACTTTTATCCACTAAACAACTAGTCCTCTGCTACCAGTTGATGAAATTATAAAAATTAACAGCAGAACGATTCTTCTTTTGTTCTCTAGGTAGAAGGAGTTTAGAGAACTATAGGAAAAGACATTAAAATGAAAGTAAATTTAAAAATTCACCAAGTCTATTCAATATCTCCATCTTTTTAGAACATAACTTTTTTAGGGAGATGGAGTTAACATGTTTGTTCTAATAGATCTTATTCTCTTTCTTAACCTATCAACATTTTGGTTTGTGTTTTTGCACTTACAGTTTTATGTAACACTTTTCCATCCTATATAAATAAGTCAAATTATTTTAAATAATCGAAGTTAAGAGAAATATACAGGGACAGGTGTTTGGCACATTAAATAACCTTGCTTAAAGAAACAATTGGATTTATGCTGAAAATTAGCGTAGTATTAAAATAAAAATTACCTATGTTAAGAGTACATTTTCTGAAATATAAATCATTACATTCTTTTTCCCTATTCTCTAAATATGCAATATTTAGAAAATCAACTCATACCTAATTCTAGGAACTTATAGATAAATTAAGGTTTGCTCTTTCAATGTATTTTTTGAATGCTTATAACATTATGTCCTGTGCATTTTACAGAATAATATAGGCTATTATTTTGCCATTGTATTCATTTAGTACTTATCAATATTTCATTGCCAATATTGGATGTTAAAAGCTATTTTTCCTGGCATTATGTTAGCTAGAAATCCTTATCAGGAGGCACTTTATAGCTACAGAATAATGATAAGTTACTTTTGATGACTTAGTTTTTCAGTGATAACACTAAAGCAAACAAAATTTCCTGAAATCTCATTTAAATTATCAAAAAAAAAAAGATTAAGTATTGTGATAAAAATGTAGTATTAAGTATATTTTTATTATATTCTACTGTTTTGAAAATTGATAGTTCATATGTATGTTTGAACATCAATCAAAATTAATGTTCATATGTATAGACATATACATATATAGTTACTCTCTGCAAACCAGAATTTTTGATTAATTGAAAGGTTGAATCCCTGGCTACATCTGATGACAGAAACTGACGGTCTTAGCATGATAATTAGACCCACTGGTGGACACTCACAATGGTGCAGAAGCAAAGATTCTGACTTCTCTTCTGTTTATTGTTATAATTCAAGTCATGTGTATAATCAGTGATGTGGTGAATAATCTTGTCCCTTTTTCTCTATCAACTACTCAGTTTCCTGGAAGCAGCTTTTTAATACCAAAAACAGAGGAAGATGGGAAAAGTAACTGAAAAACGTGATTCCAAGAGGGAGCAGCTTTTGTCCTAAAGGATTCCTCAGTTGAGATATTTTTCTTAAAACTAGTTGAGAATGAGCTCAGAGCTGCAGGCCTCCAGGAGATCATGGCCCAGTGGGGGCCCGCAGCAGGGAATTCCCCTTCTTAACAAATACTTGAAGCCTTTCTCTTAAAGACGTCTCATTGTTGTATTGGACCTTGAATATTCTCCATCTCATTTCCTTATTGTCCTCATAAAACGTATGAAATGCTTTTGGAGATTCAAAATACCGCAGCCGTGACTGCAAAGTAAAACAAACAAACAGCCAGAATTGAAACATACTTGGAAAAAAATTTAACTTGTATCAGAAAACTAATAAAAGCTGATATTGCTAAAGACAAACAATATAATTAAATTGGTTAAAAGAGTATGTGATTGTCATCCAGGAGACAGTTTTGGCTGTCACGATGCTGAGAAGCAGGTCCTCGCTGCCAGTCAGTAGATGTCAACAACACTGCTAAACAACCTGTAATGTCACAAGGGTGCCCTCTACAACAGAGAATGACCCAACACAAAAAGACCAGTACTACTGAGTTTGAGAAATTCTGCTTTATATGCAATGAAATTTGGGTAAATCCACTTAATGCAACTCATCTTTAGTCCTCTGTTTATCTCTCTACTAAATACATATATATATATATGATGTATTATTTGTATTCAAATTAAAAGAGCTTCTGCACTACTTATTTTGAATGTAATGCTTCTGTACCTAAGATTGCACAAATATTTCAGAAACAGTTGTTCCCTGTCCACTGTCAGCACTCCACCAGATACCCCATCTGGTACAGTCTGATATGGAAAATAACGGTGGCGTGTTCTTGCTGTCTTGACTATAGTCATCACTGTGATGTTATTTTAGGACTAAGTAGTGTTTGCCCATTGGACCATAAACGTGTATCATGTAAATACAGGTTTTAGAACACACAATAGTCTGTCCATGTATAGAAATATTCAGGGGAAAAAGCCTCACAAAATGCCCTTTGATAGTATTTGTTGGGCACATTAAGTAATTCCTTTTCAAAGTTAAATCGCTTGGAAAAAAAGAGGTTTCTCTTTTCAAAGACCCCGTAAATAATTATACTGCATTATACATCATTCACGTGTCAATGTAAATTTTGTTGTTAAATGGAAGGAGTTCTGAATGACATACTACCAAGCAAATGTCCAACATTAACCAAACCTTTTATTTATTTATTTACTCTCACCTGAGTTGCTCTTTCAAATTAAATTGGGGGTAGGGAGTAGCATTTATGTACCAGCAACCTCATATTTGACACTTTATCCTAGAATTAAATCTTGAACACCAAAATATCTCACAGAAGAGAAAGTCTAAATGAAAACAACCTGAATAAAAAACATCCTTATCGAAAATGGAGCTATATTTTTCAGTAGATACTATGTTTATATTGACATTAAAAAAATAAAATGGGATTCATCAAGGGCCAAACAGTATTGAAAAATTCTATACTTTCAATACACCTAGAAAAAAAAATATATATGAACAGATGAAATATATATGATACATTATTTTTGGATAATAACAGTGCATATATATATATATATATATATGCATATATATGTGTGTGATTATATTATAGGATGTTTGAAATTTATGCTTTGTTGACTTTTTCTCCATTCCCTAAAACAGTCATAAATATTTTCCATTGAAATTAATATTTAATAATGACAGAGAATAAAATTTATAGTTATACATAATGAAACTATCCAACTTGGAAGAGTAACTTGATACTACACAGAACAGTCAGAGTTATTAAAGTGGTGAGTGGCCTGTAGATTTTTAGATGCTTTTCAAAACAAATCATCTTGACAGTCTGAATAAAAATCATACAAAATTAAATTTATATTCCTCATGGTATTGACAAACATTTTAAGATTGAGAATCAACTCCAGAGAATTACTGGAATTTTATTTTTCCAAAATAAAGTAGCCAAATATTCTTAGATGTTCATTAAACTCAGATTTTATTTGATTCCAACATTTGAAAAAATGTATATGAAAGAGATTTGAGGGAATTAAAATTGTGAAATTTTTAAATACTCATTAAAATTAAAAATGTGAATTGAAACCACAATGAGATATCACCTTACCCCTGCCAGAATGGTCATTATGAAGAAGTCAAAAACTATAGATGTTGTCAGGGATGTGGTAAAAGGAGAATGCTGATACACTGTTAGTGGGCATGTAAATTAGTGCACCCTTTGTAGGAAACAGTATGGCTATTTCTCAAAGAACTAAAAGGAGAACTACCATTTGATCCAGTAGCCCCAATACTGGGTATCTCTAAGGAAAATAAGTCATTATATCAAAAAGACACTGTACTTGTATGTTTATCACAGCATTATTCACAATATCAAAGATATGAAATCAGGTTCGTATGCTGGTTACAAGACCTAAGTAAGTTTATCAATTGGTAAGTGAATAAAAAAAATGTGGTACATAAACACAATACTACTTAGCCATAAAAAAGAAGGAATTAATGTCTTTTACAGAAACTTGGATGGAACTGGAGACCATCATCCTAAGTTAAGCAACTCAAGAATGAAAAACCAATTCCATGTTCTCACTCATAAGGGGGAGCTAAGCCATAGGTACAGAGGGTCATAGAGAGTGATCTAATGCACATTGGAGACTCAGAGGAGGAAGGGGAAGGGGAAGGGGTCAGTGATGAAAAATTATCTATTGGGTACAGTTTACACTATTCAGGTGATGAGTGCACTAAAATCCCACTCTACAATTCACCTCTAAATCTGCTGAAATAATAAAAATACCAATCAATAAGAGCTGAGATTGTTTATTCTAAAACAAAGACTCTCTCAATTAAATTCTAGTCTACAACTTTTTGCTGTGGATCTTCAGAAAAGTCAGGTCACCATCTGTGATTCAGTTTCCTTATCTCTGAAATGGTTGTGTTAATGCTGCCTGCCTCATAGGATGGATATAGGGACTAAATGAATTAATATGTGTAAATAGTTTTAGAACAGTGTCTGGCATATCACACCACTATATGAGTTCATTTTTGGAAAATGTTCTTACCATTTTTTCTTCATTTAAAGAAGAAATGCGTGATGCTTGAATGGGACTGTAATTTGCTCTTTTTGTATTTGTTATGCAGACCACAGTAAGTAACCACAAGCAATTTGGGGTTCAGCCATAAATATATTTCACTAACTAGTGAAAACATTTGCCTTTGTTAAAAAGACTTGCATTATTAAATGTAATGCTAAAATTCTAGTGAAGGTTTCCAAAATAAGCTTTAAGTAACCCTCAAGGTTCATTTCCTAAAATGTCTATGTGAAAGGTTTGGTTTGAGCATATAAAAGTTCATACAAATGCAAGGGTACCTAGGAGAAAAATCAAAAATGATAACTTGTTTACGAATTTCCATTCAGGATAACATAAACATTATGCTTTATTTTCCATGTGATTTAATATATCAAAATGTACTCTCTATTCTTTCAATTCTCTCCCTTTCCCTAACAGTACATTATTCCAGAACAGATGAGTCAATTGGCCTGACTATAAAATTATGTGAACAATATTGAATATCTCAAATTTTATCTTATATAAATAGGGTAAGACCTAATATAGGAGCTTTTATAACAGCTGAGATCATTTTAAAATTTGCATTAAAGTTAAGCTGCTTTATCCCTAGGTAGCAAATACTATCCTAATAGTCAGAACCCAAAGGCCCATCTTTATCATGAGATAACAGTCTGGTCTCCTCCAATCTCGTCAACTGTATTTTGCACAACTTCTTCCTTTGCTTTCAATTCTCCAACCACACCAGCCACTTTTTAGTTTCTAAAATGAACTAATTTCCTTCATTCCCCTGAGATTTAAAAATACTGTTTCAACTTCCTGGAACATTTTTCCTCCATCTTTTTTTTCACCTGCTCGACATGACTCCATTGGGACACAATTTGAGCTGTCATTTCCTGCAACCTCTAAAACAGGTCATCTTCTCATTATATTGTCTTACACCTTCCTGCTCTATTTTTGTGCAGCATTAATTCAATTTTGCAGTTTACTATTTTTTTTTTTTTTCAAATCTTCTTCTTACCCATTATATCGTAATTTCCAGGGGATGTTGATCTTGTCTGTCTGTCTCATTTCTGCATAGCAATGACATAACAAGATGCATTCACCTCAGCAAAATGTGCATTGACACCCTAGTCTTCCCTTCTAAGTTCTGAACTGATTGCAAACTGTCTACGGGACAATCATACTCAACATGGCTCAGACTAAAGTCTTGATCTGCTAGATCATACCTGGATTCTCCACTCATCTCCCCATTTCTTACAAAGTGTGCCACCATGCACGTCCCAGAAAAACCATAAACCTGGAAGTCATCCTGGATACTGCCCTTTTTCTTATCCTCCAAGTTTAAACCATCACTAAGTCCTGTTCAATTTATGTACCAAATGCATGTGAATATTTCTACCTCTTTTCTCCTCTAAAACAGCCCATTTACTCTTCAGGATGCTGCCAGGGAAGGGTGGCCTGTTTAAGGTAAATAATGTGTAAAGAGATTTTCATTAAAAAAATACTTTAAAAGTATAATTAGGTTTGAGGAAACCAACAAGACCTATTTCAAGACCCCAGGGCTAGGAGCAACAGGGAACTATTAACAACCTAGGCTGAAGAAACCATGCGAGGAAAGAGTTACTGGAGACTAGGGAGAACAGCTCAACGATAAGAACTGCCTCAGATGAGTTGTAGCCTTTGATAGAGGAACAGGAAAAGCCAAAGCAAGGATGGGGCAGAGGGAATGAATAGCAATCCTCATTCCACCGCCACCCACCAGTTCTGGGCTAGTATATCCCCCTCGCTAAGCAAAATTGGAAGTTAAGGATGAAGGAGTGAGCACTTTGATATCACTCATGACTATCAGCTTTTTGGGGTCCACAGACTTGGACAGGACAATCTGCAAATATTCTATGCAGCATTTTTCTCTCAACCTGTTGTTTCCTACCTGTGATGCAGGACATGCCCCAGTGAAGAGAGAAAAGTCCCCTGAACTCACCAAGTGGGTTCTTGCTTTGTGCTGAAAAGAATTTGAGAGTTCAGCCAACTAGGGACAGAAAGTTTACTGAGAGAAAAACAGACAACAAATCCTGCTCTACAGATGTAGTAGGGATCCTTTTCTGAGCTGAAGGAGGACTACTTATTGGGTAATGGTAACATCTGTGTTTAAAAACTCTGTTAGGAAACAGCCCTATGTGACCAGCATTGTCTTGTGGTCAGGCCGTAAAGATTAATCTTAAACTGCTGCCACAGAAAGGGTGTCCACAGGTGGACAACTGGCTGGCAACTTCCTTATTGAGGTAGTCAAGGGTCTGGCATAGGCCAACATGGCTGCACTCAGGTTCTCTCAACTTTTCTTTTCTTTTCTGCCTTATTCCTACATTACCCAAACTACTGCAACTGTCTCCTAATTAGTTTATCTGCTCTCTCTCCCCTCAAAGCCTATCCTGAGCCTCTTCTGCACACAGAGGTCAGAGTTCCCTTTTTATAATGAAATATGTATTAAGTTATTTTGTTTAAAGTGTCTCTATCACTATTTCTTTATATTTCCAAACTCCCTTTTTAAAATGGTAAAAAATTTTATTTTATTAATTTTTACCTCACTAGAGGAAATGCCTTCATGGAGGCAGGCATTATTTATGTTCATCACTGAGACCTCTAGGAAAATAAATGCTAAGTAAATACTGGATGAATCAGTAAACTTCAGAAGATAAATTTGTAGTTTTAAGAGTTCCTAGGCGATTTTAGTGTTCTAGGTTTTTAAATAGGATTACAAGAATGATTAATCTTCAAATTTTCTAGATTATGAAGAAAAGAATTACAATAATTAATCCTAGTCCATTGAATTTAATTATTATATCTTAATTACCAATCTACATATGCTCATGAATGTACTTCTTTGCTCAAGGCTGCCAGGCTGCCTGAGTCCTTTTGAGTCCTTTCTTTTTTGTTTCTGGTCCTTTTTAATTTTTTCTGATATTAAAGTTTAACCTTGATTAGGCCAACCGAGTATTTCTCCCTTTTTAAAGCTCAAACATGAACAATTTCATGGCAAACCTACTCACAGCTAAGCTTGCTTTTGAGGATAGGAAATATTTCCCAAGGAAGTGCTTTAATGCCTTCTCATTATCAGATACTATAAGAGAATAAATCCTTTTCTATAATTTAAACATTTAATATTTTTGTATATTTAAGAACTTCCATGGAAATGAGGTCATTTCATTAAGTATTTTAATGTTAAATTGCTTTTTCTTTGGATCACAAGCCCTGGAGTGCCTACATACCTGGTTCTGACCTTATTCCATTTCCTTTCTGATAATTTTTTTTTAAAATATCTTGTTTCCATCTCATTTGAAATAAGGCCAATACTTTCTTATCTGTACTCAGATGTTTATATACATTTGATATGCATCTGCCTGTTCTGGTACAGAAACAATTACATTTCTGTGACGCATTTCCTTTTAACACCGCTTTCATCAAAAAATGTTTCTATTTCAAAATCTACTATTATATATATATAATAATGTTATTCCGTGAAATACTATATCATTTAGGGGCATGAATAACTCTCATGATCTCTTTAGTATTTTGATGTGATTGTTTCAATAAATTTGCATAACAAAGAATGCATCTATTTATACACAAATGTAAGTATCCATGTATTTAAAGATACTTATGTATAAGGATGAAGATATAAATCGTATGTATTTTATTCCATTTCTCCACTTGAAAAGGAAGCATAAGTTAATTTCAAATTTACTAGAAAGGATTGGTTTAAAAGCAATTTGTTAGAGAAATTCTCTCCACTTCAGCATATTATTTTGAAAATCATTCTGTCTCTAACACCATTTCTCTAGTATTTCCATTTGTAGACTGTTTTTTGTCTCTGTCATGTATTAACATAGAGCATACATTGTATTCAAATATACCATAGTTGACCACCTCACTACATCGACCAAATCCTTAGGTTGACCTAATTTTCATACACTGGAAGTGTACCACATGGACATATCAGTACAGTAGGCCTAGTTCCTTATGCTGACCACCTCTTTATGTTGACCAGTTTGTTACAGTCCCTTGGGTGGTCAACTTTTAGTTCTATGGTCTTTGCATAATTGTTCTTGGCAACGTTAGATGTTACAAACCACAAGATAAATATAAACTGTAATGGCATGTCTCATTAGTGAATTTATAATAGCTGAGGTAGTTCTCTATCAGATTCCCCAATAAGTGAGTTCTATTCTCAAATAAATGCCACCAAGATTTTTAGAAAATTTATGATCTAAAGACCTGGTTCCTAGTTATTCGATTCTTACCTCCTCCCTAATGTAGTCAATATTGATTTCTGTTGCTGGCCCTACTTATTTTATTACTTGTATTCTGAAGTTTTCTAATTGAATTATAGCATATTCCAACATGATCCTATTTTCCACAAAGGAAGGCAATGTCTTATGCTTTTTGCATCTCTCACAAAGCCAGAGTTCAAAAATTAAAAGCAAAAGTCTGGAATTCCCTTAGGAAAATATTAAAAATCATTGAGTTAGGAGACTTATTTGCCAAGTCTTTACTTGGTATAGCGTGTGTTCAATATACCTTAATTGCTAGGGAAAGTAAAAAGATTACTATAGATAATTAAATGTGAAATGTTCAATTTTGACTCAAAATGTAGTTTATTATATCTCAACCAAAAAGTAGGACAATTAATGAAAGTAGGTTCCTAAACTATTAACACAGCATGGCCATCTTAACAGAATCTTGTTTGTGCCATCTGCAAATATACCCGGAGAGCAAGTGACCTTGAAATGCAAAAAGTGTTTTCCACAGTTTGTTGAGAATTCAGTATTTTACCTTGCAAGAACTGATCCAAAGCCTGGAAGAAGTGGTAATCAGTTGGTGCAAGGTCTGGTAATTAAGGAGAGTTTCTGAGTCCAACTTTCATACTCTAAGCAGGATTGTGTGTAAGACAGCGTTGTGTTGCAAGGAGGATTGGCCTGTATTGACCAATCTTGGCTGCTTAATCAACAGTATCCTCATCATGTCTTCCAATTAATTGGTTGCAGTGTACATCTACTATCATGGATTGAATAGGTTTCATGAAACCATAATGGATATTACCAGCACTGGGCAACCAAAAAGACACCATTAGCTTTTATTGATGAATATTTCATTTTGGACTGGATTTTGGTACTTCATCTTTTTCCAACCATTGTGGGAAATGCTTGCATAACAACACAGCGTAAAAAGATTTGCCTTTATGTCATGACAACAATTTCAAGATGATTTCTCTTCTGACGCTCATTTAATTCATGCACAGCCCATATATCCAACTTTTTTAACTTGCCAAGTTGTTTCAGATGGTCCAATATTGCTGGAATAGTAACAGCAAACCTTGTTGCTAATTCACCTGTAGGTTGACAAGGATTTGCTTCCACTACAGCTTTCAGCTCATCCTCATCCACCTTGGTCTCAGGTCACCCATGTGGCACATTTTCAAGATGAAAATCACCAGAGTGGAACTTCTCAAACCATCAAGGCACTGGGCACTCATCAGCCACATCCTTCCCAAATACTTTGTTGATACTTGGAGCTGTCTGTGCTGCACTGGTTCCACATGGAACTCATACTCAAAAACAACACAATGTTTTGACTTATCCATAGTGTCACAAAAATTGTCCTAAAGAAAATTTGAAAGATACTCACAAGCCAAAAATATGTTTGAAAGACCCTGATAATAAAAATAAAACAGGAAGTGTCACAGTGAAATGTCAGTGATATGAACTCTCAAAATTAGTACTTAGGAAAATCAAACATTTTATACTTAATAACCTATCACTTAGTCTTATTTTGTCAGTTAATAGCATTGACATCATGGCTTCAACAATGAAAGGAAGTAGAACGTTGAAGACAGGCGCAGGAGAGAAGTTTGGGGTAGAAGACAAGTGTTCCATTTTACCTACTACCAGTGTAGCACAAGGAAAGATGAGTTGGAAAGGCTGCAGCCTTCAGTAAAATGCTCAAACTCCAAATTGTGAGGATTTTTACCTTTATTTCCACTTGTGTTATTATAGACTTAATTATAATTTTAAAAGTAAAGGTATTTATTAAGTGTTTCTAAATTAAGACTCTGTTGAAGTTATATAGGGCATTATATTGTTTTTCTCCATTTTAGATCCTTTTTAGATCTATAGATATTTGAAGGAGCAAATGCTTTTATACTTGATCTTGATAATGACTGAGTAGTGAAAAGTAACGATCTGACGACATGAATTCAAATATTAGGTCCTGAGGGAAGATCAACATTTAGAAGAAAATGCTAAAATATGGCTGCTAATGTTAACACTTATTAATACTCACTTATCTACAAGTCTAAAAGGGATAAGATTTTCCAACCATTATAAAAGATGTTACAGTGTTAATCTACATTTCAATAAGATGTTTGAAGGCAATACTAAAACTGTCAAGGACCTGCTCTTAAGCCTTAGAAAAACCTACAAAGGAATGCTGACAGTTTCATTTTATGTGACATGGAAACATTATTTTATCAAGAAAATGTTATTACATTCTTAGACTTTCCATGGGAGGTTCTCAGGAAGTTTCACAGATACTTTATAGTATGTGGTGGTAGAATATTACCTATGTAAAATATCCTGAGGTATAAAATTAAGGAAACAATTTGAATAAGCAAGGTTTCCTCTGTTTCACTTGCTTCCACCTAGAAATTATAACTAAGTCTGAAACTTTGGATAGCAGTCACTCACATTTGAAAATCACGAACTTAAGAAATTTTGGAAGGAGGGATTTGAAACCTATTAAATGATGTTTAGCTGCTTCTTAAAGATTTGCATGCAGTCTAAAAGAGTCACACCATAAGCAACCCCATGGATTTTACTAATTTAGCTCAGTAAAGTACCACATTCCTAATCATAATATAGTCCTCAAAATGAGAACAGTTTTCTGAGTCAGGAAAGAATTTAAATTATCCAAAGTTTAGCAGCTTTACCCATAGGTAAGTCAGGATGACCTTCAAATTCACCTGTTATTTTGCACCCCTCTTTTTTCTTACTATATTCCCTATTACAATATTTCCCAGTGCATAGTCAGCTTATCACTAATGGTTCATGAGATGACTTTGAGCAATACACAGACAGATTTTTTTTTTTTTAATTAAATCATAGCTATGTACATTGGTATGATCATGGGGCATCATACACTAGATTTTTTTTTTTATGTAAAATATGTAAATAGGCACCAGGGCTCACCTGTAATCCTAACACTCTGGGAGGCCAAGGCAAGTAGATTGCTTAAGCTCAGGAGTTCGAGACCAGCCTGAGGAAAAGCAAGACTCTGTCTCTACTAAAAATAGAAAAACTAGCCTGGCGTTGTGGTGGGCACATGCACCCCAGCTACTTGGGAGGCTGAGACAAGAGGATCACTTGAGACCAACAGTTTGAGGTCACTATGAATTATAATGATACCATGGCACTCTACCCAGGGTATCAGAGTGAGACTTTGCCTCAAAAATAAATGAATAAATAAATAAACAAGTAATAAATAAATATATAGTTTAACACTAATTTTAACATGCATTATATAAAAGAGAATCAATGCATTAAAAATACTTTATTATTTAGAAATAAAAGGAATACATAAGTAATGTTTGTGTAGGATTTTAAAAGTCAATTGATATAAAGAAAAATATTAATTAAATAGTATAAGTAGCACATAGCTAAGGTAAAAAATGTCACAGTGGGACTCAAATGTCTAAAATCTGAGAGACATTGTCCCCAGTGCTCATCCTCCTCATACTTCTCAGAGACAAGTGCTCTCATTCGGAACTCCAGTACACCTGTCACTCTTCAGAGGTTCTAATATTTTGAAAAAATTGTCAACAATTTTCAAAAAAAAAAAAAGTTATCTTCTAAATGAAGACTTTTAACACATTATCAAATCTGATGTCAACTGCTATGTGAGAGTTGGGGAGAACGCTAATGAAATACTTTGTTTCTTGTTCTCTCTAGCAGGGAAATTTTCACTTCCTCTTTCTAAAGCATGTTCCTGGGCACTGTGTAGTTCTTCCTTTCTGCCATATTGAGCTTTTGTTTTCACACACTAATCAAAAGTACATGGAGAAGGATTTTATTTTATTTTAATTTACATTCCCCATTTCTTCCTTCATCTCATGGAACTAGTGCACAAGTAGGAGCTTCTGTGGACAGAGTCCTCAACTTCCTCAACCGTGGGCAAATTGTGTGGGTCAGCTGCTGCTTGCAGAACTTCTGGGCTGTCTGTCTTAAGGAAATGACATGCAACAACTCCAGTATAAAATGCTATAGGGAATTGATAATTTATAACAGATTGGCCACACTTCCTCAAATCTTACCTTTTGAAGGATTTTTATAAGAAAACCTGATATCTAGTGTTGTCATGAATCTTCTTATTCCTCTTCAGTGCATGATACTGTCAGTGACTGTCCCAATCTCAGAAGCCAGCTATCTTTAGTCTACAATACTCCATCTTATGGTGTCCTTTGAGTATTCCCAAAATGATATTCTTTTTTCATCTGTCTCTTATTGCTTCTATGGATAATCTTGGCAAAAGGTAGCATAGTTCTCTGAGTTCTGTGCTCTATCATGTCATGTGTTCATTAACACTTATTGACTATCTACCCAATATTTGGGATGAGAGTGTGAAACTATTGTCAAAATATAGCCATTATCCTTTTCAGAATCTGTATATTAAATAATATGTGATTAGTATGATCTCATCCATTCCCTCAAGGTGCAATATCACATTCTGTTTTGGGGTTTTTTTGAGACAGCGTCTCACTATGTCACCCTCGGTAGAGTGCTGTGGGGTCACAGCTCACAGCAACCTCAAACTCGTGGGCTTAAGCAATTCTCTTGCCTCAGCCTCCCAAGTAGCTGGGACCACAAATACCCACCACAACGCCCGGCTATTTTTTTGTCGAAATTGTCATTGTTGCTCTAGCTGGCCTGGGCCAGGTTCAAACCCGCCAGCCTCGGTGTATGTGGCTGGCAATGTACCCACTGTGCTGCCCCACATTCTGTTTTTTAATTAACCATACGTGTTTGTATGTACTTACTAGGAACTACAGTTACTACTTGTCCTAGTTAACTGTACTCTCAAACACCAGAGGATAGAGAAAGAAAGAGCAGAGAAAAAGAGAGGAGAGGCAAAGAGATGTTTCAGAGAACTAAGCTCATTCCTTCTCTTGCCTCAAAATCTCTGTTAGATTTGATACCATCACTAGCCCAGAAGTCAAAAAAGCACTCTAACATATGCTACTAAAGTTAAGATTAAAGTTAATATTGGCTTATACTCAAAAGTTAGTCAACACTTTCAAAAGCATAATGCCCAGGCAAGCATATCAAGGCTTTCTGCTTCATCCCCAATATGAACAACTGTATTCTGGTGTTTGAGCCCAGGTAACTCCTTGACTTATCACGTGATTATTTCTTGTCTAAGAACTTCATTTCTTTTCCAAGACAGTATAATTTAATGAGGAATGCTATCGTTAATCAGAGAAGTTCAATAAGTATTGGATCTCAAAAATAAGGGGTAGGGTCTCTAGTCATTTCCTCTCCTAAGGTTCAAGGACCATTATACAAATATAAAAAAAAATTCTTTCCAAATGACACAGAGGATGCCAATGGAGAGGATTCTACCATTTAGTCCTCTGGCCTAATGGAAAACATTCAAATGCTGAGAAAAAAATAAAATTATATCTCTTCCTATATGACAGTTTATTTACTTGGGTATCTCTTGCCACCTTAATTTTAAAAATATAATTCTTATTTTACTGCATACCCTATTTTAATTTCTACACAAAGTAGAGAATGCTAACAGAGCAGAGGGCCACGTTATTTCAACCTCTTGTCCCAAACATGTCCTCTAATGTCCTCTATTGGAATAACAAATTGGGGGGAAATATTTCACAGACACACTATAATGAACCAGGAAAACAAGACATAAATAAACTTCTCAGTTGGTAAAATTAAGATAAATTAGAGAATGGGGGGTGGGGGTGAAAGAAGCAAAAATTTTGGAGAGAAGCAGGGTGATTCATGGAACTTGGTAAAACAGTAATGTCCACAGAAATATATAGCTAGTTGACGATCTCCAGTCATGGAGGGTTCAGTGTTTATAAGAACTGGGATGTCTAGTTATTGAGCTTTAACTATTTTGTAGTTCTCTGGTATACACGCCACTGCAGTCTTTATTCTTAAAGAAAAATTTCAAGTGGGAGAATTCTGTGAGCTCAGGAGTTCAAGACCAGCCTAAGCAAAAGAGTGATCCCTTTTCTACCAAAAATAGAAAAAAAATTAGCCAGGCATTGTGGCAGGTGCCTGTAGTCCCAGATACTCAGGAGGCAAAAGCAGGAGGATGGCTTGAACCCAGGAGACTGAGGTTGCTGTGAGCTATGATGACACCATGGTACTCTATCTTGCCAGGGCAACAGAATGAGACTGTCTCAAGAAATAATAATAATGTAATAAATAATTATTATAAATGGCAATTATTGAGCATTTTCCACATGTTGCCTCTCTTTGATGTGTTTTGCATGTGGTAAGTCCTCACAACAATCCTCTGAGGTTGATACTACTATTATACCCATTTTTCAGATATAGAAATTAAGGCACAATGAGATTAAGTGACTTGTCTAAATTCCTCTGCTAGTAAGCAGCAGAGCTAGAATTCAGAACTGAGAGTCAGGTGTAGTTAGTCTTTGAAATACCACACAATATACCTCTTGGGAAATCTCAGAGTTGAAATCCTTACACATCAAAATCCAGAGTCTTTGTCTACAGCATCAGTTTATTACAATGTAACCAATTTTTTAAAGAAAACACCTTAATAATTTTTTGTTTCCTAGTCATAGTATTAACTTTTAAAGTGATCTAACATACTTCATCAGCTACACATGCAAAACCCACTTTATTTTAGACTTTATTCATTTTTAAAAATTTTAACATTATAAGAAATAGGTCAAGCACCTTTGTTAATTAGCTCTATTTCATTAAAATTATGACCTCTGGTTTAAAATGCTTTTATTCTTATGCGTTAAATTTATGTGGATGGTCCATAAACAGTCCCTAATTAGTCACATGTGTATTCAGATGTGGGCTCATGTGTTATAAACTAACACTGAAGTGTATAAGGAACTGTCAGTCAGATCAAAAGTCAACTGAAAATCATCCCGTTTGCAAAGCTGAGAGCCTGTCACAGTTAGTTAGTCATAAATGTTTAAAACAGCAACCAAACTTTTATTCTAATTGAGCATGAGTTGAAAGGCTACCCACTTTGATGTCCTTGCTTTTATCATTTGTATATAGCTAAAAAACTACTATTATGCTTTATTTTAAATCACCCCTTAGAGTGGTAGACATTACTTGGTTCTGAAAATATACAGGTAGATCAATCTATAATTGCAATGCCTTTGTACAGTTTCTAGTTATGCCTATAATCTTTCACGTGCAAATGTTCAAAAGTAAAATTCTTTCCTCTTTTTTTCTCTATTTGATCTCTTTCTTCCCATATTTGTGATTTAAGACATAAGGAACACATCTTTGTAATGATATTGTGGTGGGGTGGGGAGGGGCATCATTTAAAGGATAGTGTTCTTCTTACCCTAGTTTTACAACTTTCAGTAGAATCACATAAATCTGTAGATGTTTTTATTAATATTCCACACTTTATTTGCAAAGTTTAGTTGTATTAGTGGTACAGTTTTAGATCTTCAGAGATGGAGACCAGGACATGATGCAACTATCAAGAATTCTAGAGCAATGCATCTGTTGATATGGCAATGACCTCAAAGTGCCAGCCTTGTATCCATTTCTGTTCTGTTCATTTGGAATTTTCACACAAGGCCTATTATATTCAGGGTCATTATCCTGTAATATTCCACCCAACACCACTCATTAGATAGATTATGCTGGCAACACGCTCTGAATTATCCAAAGCATGAGAATAGATGCCTTGCATTTTACTTTTGATGTTACAAACCCATAATAAATTATTTTTGTTTGAGTCAATTATTTAAAATATTTAAATAATAAAAAGGAAATCCATATTTACCTGTAAAATTAACACTTTTAGTTCTTTTTTAATGTGGACTTTCATCCACTATCATTATTCCCTGTCTGGAGAACTTGCTTTAATATTTATTATAGGGCAGATCTTTTGATGAGGAATTCCCTCAGCTGTTGCATGTCTGAAAAAGAAAAGATATTTGTCTTCATTTTTGGAAAGTATTTTTGCCAGTTACAAAATTCTGAACCAACAATTGTCTTTCAGTACTTTAAAGCTACTCCTCCACTGGCTTCTCACTTGCTTTGTTTCAGACAGGACGTCTAATGTCATTTTTATCCTTGTTCCTTTGAATTGAACATGTATTTTTTCTCTTCATACTTTTAGACATTCTCTTAACATATTTTTGGGAGATTTTATTATGATATGCTTTAGTATTCTTCATTTTCTCTGTGTGTGTGTGCTTGAGGTTCTTTGAGCTTCTTAAATCTGTAACTTTATGGCTTCCATTAAATTTGGAATAATTAGAGCATTATTTCTTAAAATGTTTTTTTTTTTTTTTTCTCCTCTCTTTCTTCTCCTTTAGGGACACCAGTTACTCCTATATTAAGCCACTTAAAATTGTTCTGATTCTCACTAATTATCTTTTTTTTTCTCACTATCTTTTCATTTTTAAAAAAAATTCTCCTTTTTCTTTTCCTTGTCTCCACCTCTGAAGCTCTAAAACTGTACCACTAATACAACTAAATTTTGAAAATAAAGTGTAGAATATTAATTTAAAAATGTATGGATTTATGTGATTCTACCAAAAGTTGCAAAACAAGGGTAAGAAGAATTTTATCCCTTAAATGATGCTCCCCAATATTATTACAAAGTTGTGTTCCTTATGTCTTAAATCACAAATATAAGAAGAGTTCAAATAGAAAAAGAAATAGAGAAAACTATTTGAATAGTTTTTTGTTTTTGTTTTATTTATTTCTTTTTCTAAGTTTAGAGGTCACTAATATTTTCTTCTGCAATGTACAATCTGTTGGTAATGCCTCCTAGAGTATTTTTTTTTTTTTAATCTCAGATATTGTAGTTTCACCTCTAAAATTTTATTCTGAATCTTTTTTTATTTTCTTTGCTTCTAAGTAACTCTAAATGCATGATATAGAATTATAGTTACCATTTTAGTTTGTTTTGTGATAACTGTCTCAATGTCACTTTTATTAATTTTTTTGTGTGTTCACTCTGGGTCAGTTTCAATTGACTGATTTTTTTTTTTTTTTTTTTATCAGTATAGTTCATGTTTTCTTTCCTTTTTGGATTCCTTGATATTTAATTGAAAACCAAATGTGACTTTTAACTTGTTGGATGCTATATATTTTTCATTTATGGATATCTTCTTGTGTTTTGCCCTGGGGTGCAATTTAGTTACTTGGAAACAATTTCAGATCTACAGGTGTAACTTTTGGGATTTGTTAGTTAGGTCCAGGGGAGTATTCACTCAGGAATAATTATTCCTCTATCCTGAGGCAAGATCTTCCCAAGCATGCTCTCTGAAGCTCTGTGAATTAAGAGTTTCCTAGTATATTTGGTGGGAATAAGAACTTTTCCTATCCCTGCATGCATACCAGGAACTATTTCCTCTAATCCTTTCAAATGATTCTTTCTCCAGCCTTGAACAGTTTCCTCACGTGCATGTGCTGGTTGGTACCCTGCTGAATACTGGAGGAGAAGTCCCTGCACAAGCTTCTGTATGCTTTCCCCTTCAGGAATTCTGGCCTAGGAACTCTATCTTGGTTTTTCAGGACTCTCAGCTTTGTATCTTCTCAGCTCAGAGATTTTTTTGGAGTACCCCTTGTTGTGCTGTGGCCAGGAAGCTATTAAAGTAGTAACACAGAGGAAAATTAATGCTCACTTTGTTTTCCATCTCTTGGGGATTCCTGTCCTTCACTGTCTGATAGTTAATGTCTTGAAAACTATTTCTTTATTTTGTCTAACTATTTTGTTATTGTTGCTGCAGTTGGATGTTTCTAGTGGGAAGGTGAATTCATTTCCTATTATTCCATCTTGGCCAGAATAATAACTTTTTGAAAATGAAAAACATAAAAATGTATGGAACACTTACTATTTCTTAGGCACTAATCTAAATACTTTACATATAATAACTCAAGAGATAAGTATTATTACCCCATAGGTGCAGACATTGTTGGTTGCTATACAATAGCAATAATAGCTTTTTCATTGATAACAGAAACTCAGATTACTTCCCAGGACATTTTTCTGTCTCTGATATGTAAATCTACAGAAATGATATCTACTCTTGTTTAAATGTCTATCTTCACTTAGACTCATTTTAAAACTAGTTTTTAAATCTGTAATAAAATCCCTCAGAGGTAAATTTCAAGAAACATACTGTTAAAGAAGATTTCTCAAAAGCAATTTCTATTGTATTTCCTATGATTTGTCTGTGGTTAACAGATATAAATTATGTTCCTATTTCTTGACACATTTTCAACTATTGTCTGCTTTTTTTTATATTACAATTGTTTAGCAAAATAACACTTTTATCAAAAGATGATGTACTAAATGATCATAAAATATTCAAAGGGATAACTAAGTCTTAGAAATAGTTCTACTTTAACACTATAATATACACTCCCAGACAATCCCACACTCAGTTAATACAACACATAACTATACAAATTCTAAATAAATTGAAGAAGGTTAAACATGGAGCCCTAAACTACTCTAATATCTATTAAAGAATAAATGTACAGAAATAGATAGTAAGAAAAGTTTGAAAAAATACACTTCTTAATGGTTGAGGGTATTTTTCTGCTTTCTCCTTTCAAAAATGCATCCATGGGGAAGATCAAGAGTAGATGCACAGAATCTCAAGGGAAAAAAAACTGTGGACCAAAAAAAGGATAATTTTTTATTATAGATAGACATATGGACAACAATTCAACCAAAACCATAAGATCGGATATATTAAATAGTAATTTAGGAACTGAAACAGTATAAAACTCTGAACTATATAGGCACAAACAATAATATGGAAAAAACAATAAAGCTATTCATAGATTCCTCATTATTAGGGTATGATATTGATAAATGTTGACCTCTAGCCCTTTTCATCTACACTATGATGCCCCAAGATCTCACATTGGTTTGGGGAGATCATACCATTCCGCTTCCCTGCAACTTCCAAGGGTGGTAGCATTTCCTAAGCCAGATAAATCAGTTTCTTTACTATAATGTTTAATTTCAGTGAACTAGAGGATAGAGAATGTCTTGCATCTCTTATATGCAGGGTTACCCTTATTTTCCTCGTATATGAGTAAATGAGAGCTAATCTTCCTATAGAAATAATAAAGCAGTAAAGTACCAAACAATCAAAAAGGAGACAGAAAGAAAGAGGAAAAGTACTGGGAGAAAAGTAGTTTTAGCAGTATTAGATCTATGGTTCTTGGTTCTGAGTTTCATAAGCTTTTCCCTGATTTCTCGCAGCTTTTCCTTTGATTCAGGGAGCTGCTTCATCATTCCTACCTTATAGAAGGAATTATCATTTATTTCTACTTTCTTTGGCTTGAACTAGCATAGTGTGGGTTGAATTTCTGTTATTTAAACTGAAAGAATTCTGTGCCAAGGGAAAGCAAGAGCTGATTTGATCCTTCTGTGATGCAATCGCATGAAACTTTCAATCTTATATTTAAGAGTTAAAGTTTCATAGTAAACTGTACATGGAATTGAACTCTGGGAAAAGTTAATTCCAAGTGCTTAAATTCTAGTGTACTTATTTTACTTCATATATTCCATTTAAATATAAACATTTAGTGAAATATAAAGAAGGGAACACTTATGTGTATAATGTTGACTCAATCTATACTAAAAGAAAAGTATGTGAACAAAAACATAAGTAGCCCTAACATTCTGAAATTTTAAAAATGTCAAACTTTAAAAAAACCATTATGTTGTACAAAATGAATGTATGCAATTTACTTTTCAAGTAAAATATTAAAAATAAAAGAAAGTTACATTGATTAAAAAAAAAAAAATTTAGATTAGGTGCAGTGGCTCATGCCTATAATCCCAGCACTTTGGGAGGCCGAGGTACACAGATCTCTTGAGGCCAGGAATTTAAGACAAATCTGACCAACACAATATAATGAGACCCCATTTCTGGAAAATAAAAAAGAAAAGAATTAGCCAAGCATGGTGATATGTGCCTGCAGACCTGCTACTATGGAGACTGAGATAAAAAAATGGCTTGAGTCCGGAAGTTGCCATGAGTTATGATAGCCCAGGCTATGATAGTACACTCTAGCCCAGGCAAGAGAGGGAGAGAGAGAGAGAGAGAAAGAGAGAGACAGAGAGAAGTAGAGATATCACCTTAAAAAATCCTAATACAAAAGACTAAAATAAAACCAGTTAACTATGTCCACAGAGTAGAATGTGATGCTTAGAATTAGGGACATAATTTTACGAAGATGATGAATGTGATCTTTGTGATCCTATATAACAGGCCCATTCTAAGGCCTGGGAAATACCCTATCAATCCATTTACATGGCATTAAATCTAGGATTAAAAAAATGTTTCAAGTTAAGATTATTTTTTTCTTCAGTATAACCACTTTCATTTACCACATTTTTCCTTCATTGTGCCTTTTCTTATATGGGCTTGTTGTGAGAATGACCGCAGGACCACGAACACACTTTAAAATTGACTGCAGAGAAATTGTGTTGGGACAACATTTGGTTAGGATTTATGGAGTATGTGGCTGTGATTTAGAGCCACTATTGTATACAGTTATATTAGTTTTAGTTCCTGGTATAGGAATAACTTCTCAGAATACTTCTGCAACCTGTGCAAGTCTTGTCTTGTCAAGTCTCTCAGCATCATGCCATGGAAAAAGAGGAAAGAGACTGAATTGCAACCTCAATAGGTCCTGCTCAACACTGAGCACCAGAGGCCAATGGGTTATAGAGCAGAAATAGGTTTGCGATGTCTACAGTGAAAAGATATTTTATGAAAAAATGACAACAGTCCTAAAATTTTACATAAAAATAAGTTGTAAAACTTAAAGGAAGTTAAAAAATTATTAAAAATCAAAACTTTTTGAGACAGTCTCACTCTGTCACCCTGGGTAGAATGCTATGGCATCATTATAGTTCACAGTAACCTCAAACTCATAGACTCAAGGGACCTTCTTGTCTCAGCCTCCCAATAAGCTAAGACTTTAGACACTCTCCACAATGCCTGGCTGATTTTTCTATTTAGTAGAGACTGGGTCTTGCTCTTGCTCAGGCTGGTCTTTAACTCCTGAGCTCAAAGGATCTGCCTGCCTCAGCCTCCCAGAGTGCTAGAATTACAGGTGTGAGCACTATGCCTGGTTAAAAATCAATTGTTTATCAACCATTGTTGAGGAAAGACCTGAGTATCTTTTAATACTGTCACAGAAAATATTATAAAATATTACAAAATAATTATCACATGGTGATAAACAGTATTCAGCTAAAAAGTTCAGGGAATAAAAGCATTATTATAGAGGAAGATCAGGCAGTTAAAAAAATAAAAGAATTAGTATTTTTTTTACTGGATTGTGTGGGGGGTTTTTTGAGTCAGGTTTTATTTTCCAATTGTAATCTGTAAAGTATACTTTTCTTATTCTAAAGAATTATTTGCTTTCCTAACTAATTTTGATGTGTAATTAGTATTCAGAACCTTACAAGACTCCTTCAAATAGTGTGAACTTCAAGTCTTACAAAAATTGGATATTTTTCAGTCTGTGCCCAAGAGGTTCAGGACCTACAAAGAAAGCTGCTTTGTGGGTACATGTGAATGCTGGACATTAACATCCCTGCCCAAGACACCAATGATTATACACAACTATTGTTAAACTCTTGTGGGTGAAAAAAAAAGAAAGAAAGAGAAACCAACTATTGCAAAAAGCAACTTTGAGGCCATTTATGGTCTATAAATCTAGAAAGGGCAGTGATGTTACATGTCAGAAAGGGGAGTGCCCATGAGAACAACCAGTGCAGAGAGATGAACAGAGATGATTGTCCCCTCCCTCATTTTCTTGAACACCAAAAGCTCCATGTTCTATTATGACCCAAATTAGAAAGAGCAAAAGTCTCCCCCCACCCTCCCAAAAAAAAAGACTTCTGTTGGAATTCTCACAAGCTTTGGGTCCAATAAAGGATAAGATTTTTAAGAAAAGAGAACAGTGCGTAGAGAGTAAAAAGAGATTAGCAAAATAGAGATTGCCAAACTAACCTTCTAAATGTTTTAATAAAACACATTTTTGAGCATAAAATGTCAAAAAGATTTGTACTTATTAAAGGAATGTTAAAGACACAGCTCTGAGAGCTTTGGGATAGTTTTGTATGGAGTTCTCTCTGTTCTCCAGCTCTTCATATAATATGAGCTCAATGCTAGTTGATATTTTCTCTATGCCTCAGACATCTTCCAAGCAATTTCTGTAATTAAAGTCTAATTTCCAAATTCCTTAATTATTTTTGATCCCAAACCATGGTAATAGATTAAATGGAGCTTGTTGTGATAGATATTTGAAGTTCAGATGTTCAGTATATACAAATGTTACTCATGCTACCTTCTTAACTTCTAGTATAATACAAACAATCCCTCTTCAAAAAAGTCAGATATTTGAAAATTGGTATTACACTTCACATCTATAGAAGACAGACATTTAAGCATAATTTTTCTGCACATTTAACACAAAAATATTGCCAAATAGAGTCATACATATGTGATTTATTCACATCTCAAAAACATTATTTTGAGATGGTGCTTGTATTTTTAGATTCATCAAAAATGAAATTCCATATACAATATAAATAGAAGTATTGCCTTCTAAATGAAGTTGTTATACTAAACAACTACTGGGAAATGTTTGCATGTTCTATATAGTTAACTCTGAAGATTGAAAGTAATGGCTAAGAAAAGGCCAAAGTCAGGCATTCAGCATTATTTTACCTTTATGTCTTGCTTTTGTTATATGTAAAAGAAGGCTTAATAATGATTAGATATGGTAATGTATGTAACACCTGATGCTCAATAATAGCCCATTAAATGCTATTTTCTCTTCTTTGATACAGTCTACTGGAGTAGTCCCTATTGGAATATGGTAGTTGGTAAGAATAAGAAGAGACTGTTGAAGTAGAAAAGATATTATCAAACTCTGCTTCAAAATATTTTATATACTAAAGTTTTCATGGTAATTTGTTAATAAGAAAAATGTTCTGCTACTGAAACTATGTCTTAGAACCTATAGTTCTGGTCAGACTTTGATTCACCTCTGAGATTCTCAGCTTTTACTCAAAACATCTGACAATATAGAGACAGATTCTCCTAACCTCCCACTCAAGCCACATTCTTCCCATCAACTGAAGTGCAGTTTAGGACTCAACCTTAAATGCCCTTTCTTAATCTTTCAACTGGCATATATAATATAGGGAAAAAATAACCCCCAAGAGGCACCCAAGTGTTTTCTAAGGACAATAGATCAGTGTTCAAGGAGAAGGGAAATTTTGAATCCTGCGGGAGTTTGGGCATTGGTCACTGAGATTGTGCTCTCACTCCACTGGCCTCATGCCTGGCTCCCAGGGAAGTGGGGGAAAGATTGCAAAGATTGACTAAAAGCTGAAAGAGCTCTTTTCATTAGCATCTGAAAGATTTGGGAAGCCCAAGGCTACAGTACTTTGCAACCTCTGTCCTACTGGGATTAAGAGGAAGGGGGGTGAGCAGAAGGGTAGAGGGTACTTTTCCCCATTCAAAGTTTCTATTGAGCATGAAAATGTCAGAGTCTGAACAGCAGATCAGCTGACAACTGGAATGCAGACAAATTGGGGATGGTATTTCAGTGTGATAAGTCTTGGAGACTTCCTTGCAGCATTGATGATTTGAAGTAAAATGAACAGTACAGTCGGCTTTGGGAATGGAAGACTTAACAGTTGTTTTGACATCAGTGAAATGGTCCAGACTTAGAGAAGAAGGGAATGGCAGGAGCTGAGAAGTCAACTTCCTTAGCACAGTAAGATAGTCCTGGAGCTATATTTTCAAGATGATTAAGATTTGCTAAAGGCCCTAAAAACTTTATACAAGAAAAGGAATGAGATGTCACAAATGTTCAAGAGCAAAAACTTCACTAAACTTTTTGCAAATACTCGAGTTACAGAAATACTGAATCATTGGAAATTGTAAAAGTCACAACTCAAGCATAGTTACCGTGACTCCCCAATTTGTATAACTGTTTATATTTTGAAGACCTTCTTATTTCTATCCTTCCACTAAATAGTTCCCCTAATTTAGTAGCTTATATTTCATTAAGAGCTCAATCTTTCTATCAGAAAAATTGGGGTTTTAGTCTTAGGTCTCTCACTTAACATGTTTTTGACCTTGGACTAATCACTTCATTTCTATGACTTCTATTTCTTCATCTCTATGGATGGAATAATAATTTTACCTACTTTATAGGATCTTTGTGGGGATCAACTGAGGCAGAGTACATGGTAAGTGCTTAATAAATATTAATTAAAAATAATTTTTATCATCATTTTATGATTATACCCATGTTTAACATGTGCTTCCCTGGATCCTTTCTGACTCTTACATATTGTGATCTTTCAATTTATTTCTTATTGATGAGTGGCATATGATCATATATGTGTGTATATATACACATAAATGGTAACTTTTAAGAAGAGGTTCTGATTAGCTCTAGACATCTTTCTCAAGATTCAAAGATTGTTTCTAAATAATCTAGATTAGTTTTCTAAATTCATGGTATCAGATGTATGAGTGAATGAGTGATTAAATGAATGTGTTTGTGCGTGTCTGTGTGTGGAGAGAGAGAGAGAGAGAGAAAAGAGAGAGCATGGATTGCCTTGATGGTCAGAAAGCTAGCTAGGTAACATATTTATTTAGTCTCTACTCTGTATGAAGCAATGTACTAAGTTCACAAGACATAGCTATGAGCATTAAATACAGAGTTTCATCCTCTGGACTCCTAGAACTATTTAGAAGACATTTCTTTCATGCACTAAAGCTCCCACTTTAGTCATGTGGGAATACATATGTGAAAGTACTTTTTAATGTTGTTATTTTGATCTTATAACCCTCCAAGCCTCCATGGCCTGGGGAAACATGAGTTTCACTTTACAAGGCTAAGGAAGAGAGAATTTTGAAGAAAGAAAGCCTATGTCCACAAGATCAAGATGGAAATACAGAAAGACCTGATTAAAATCTTCACAGTGAATGGGAACTGGTACCAAACAAAGCAGGTAACTCCTAGCTTTAGAGATAAAGTGATGAAAATGGGACTTGTGATGAATGAAGCGGTTGAATTTTGCTACTAGTTAGATGCATATGAAAAATCTCTAAAATACCTTCAGTGTCCAAGGAATAGGAAAAGGAAGATGTTTTGTATTCGCTCCACTTTTTCTCTCCCTCATTTGACAGACACCTTTCTATATCTTTCAGTTTGCCAGAATTATCCAGTGGAATGAACCATCCAGACCTACTAGTTACTTATACTCTTAACTTCCCATCTATAGTGGGCCACATTAGTTAACTTTCGGTTTGGAAATGATCTATAGACTACTCCATTACAATGAGAATGACAAGTAAGAGTCTGAAGGATTGTCCTAAAGTGTTACTGAATTTAGAGAGAAGAAAATAAATGATTAGAAGAAATGAAACCTGAATGCTATTATGTTCTGGAGTGAGAAGAGGGGGAGAGGTTGACAGATATTTATATAGTGTTACATGGACTTTACACGTGGTACTTAAAACAAAAGTGCCTTGCTCATTCTCCAATGTGTGAGAATGATCCTTAATCCTTTGTTTACATAAGTATTGCACATTAAGCAGGAATATTTTCCTTCAGTTAGACCTTGCCTTATAGGTTGTCACACTACCCTAGAGGTCAAAATTCAAGAACAAAGTTTGCATGTACTCTGAAAGTATTTGCCAGATAATTAGAAAATGTTCCACTGCTTTAAAGACCTCCTATATAATGCACGGTTAAATGATTATCTTGGAGCTTATTTGGGAGTATTATTACCTTTGAGAAAGCATTGTTATTGGGCACTTTTTCTAGGAGACATTAATGCGTATAATTAAAAACATACAATTCAACCTCTCTGCAGGACATCTATGAAACCATTTATGGGTTGTTTTTTCTTGTCCTTCTAGGTGTTGCTGACTGTGGGCTCAGAGTAATGAGAAGAAAGTTATTTTTAGGTTGCCATAAGTGTTTTGGTTGCTCTAAACTAAAAAGCCTTATTTAGAGTTTGTATACACTTCTACGGGACATTGTGTTTTATACAAAGCTAATTGCTTTCCTTAGTTTTGCCGTTATCCATTTTTTTTTTCCTAATAAGCCTTTTCCCGCTAAAGAAATGAAAATGGAGTAGATTTGTATTGCTGGTAGGAAAAAAAATAAAATGCTCAAAGAAAACCAATATGTTAAAAACATTTTCCCACCACTACCACCCAGTTTAAAGGGATGTTATATCTTCATCTATTTTGAAAATAAGAGAGAAAATATATGTATTCTATCTATGCTTTTGTAACAAAAGAGATGGCTTGAGTGATTATTATCTCCTTGCACATTTGCAAAGGCAGAGGATGAAAGAAATTTTAGTGCAACTCCTCTGCTCACAGATATTTCAGTATTCATATAATTAATATGTACTTTTATTAAGCCCTTCTCTATGTTCTCATCTCGGTTGGTTGCTGAGTAAAGCAACAGTAACTCCTCTTACTTGTGGAGTGTATAGGAGCTCACAGTCTAAAACAGTAAAATGAGAGGCCATTGGTTAGTTGCTTGAAGTCTTGCCATCAAGTTTCAAGCCCAATTTATCCTGACAAATGAATAATAACTTGAATATAAAATCCAAACTACAGTCCCCAGGCCATTGAACATTTGATAGTATATGATTCTAAATAGCTAATTCAGAGTATGATGGTACTAGCCATTCATATCTGAGAAATGTGATTGATTCGAACATGGACCTTTCTTATGTACAGCCATAAGGGGATGAGAGGCAGAAACACCAGTTTCTATTGGTCTGAGTTCAAGTACGATTGGGTGAGTTGAGGAGCTGAGGGTAGGCAAGCAAGGTTATCCTTGAAAAATGTGTGTGTGTGTGGGAAGCAAAAAAGATAAAAGAAGTATTAGGAAATGTGTTCCTGCTGCACAACCTTCTCTCCATCCATTTTTAGAGTGTGAATTTATTTTGAAAGATTATTTATAATGGGCTTTGGGAGATTCCCCTTTGATTTGTAACCTCAGCGTGATGAGCCATATGTTAGAGTGAGGCTAAGGCTGGACAAAACTGAAGTAGCCAGAGTAGATCTTTGTAAATGTATGTTTTGTCTCATCTTTTCCCCCTTTGTGGCTGTCATACTGCCATGCCCAGTGGACCCAGAGCTGCTATTCTCTCCAGCCCCAGCCTCTCACTGGGCCCTTTGCCACAACCTTCTTTTCAGTCTGGACCTCAAGTTTTCCCATGCGCCCCCACAACTGGTCACTGGGCCAGGTCTACCCGTAGTTCATTCTCCAAGGATCTTTACTTTTCAGTGGAGGAAAACATGATTCTGTCGTCGATCACCTCATCCCAGCCCTTTGAGAAATCTAGCAAAGCTCCAGTATTTAAGATGTTAAAGGAAAGGAAGGGGCCGAATTCATGGAAGGAAGGAGAAAGCATTCCTGAAAGCCATTAGGGAACGTGGGTCTCAACCAGCTTCACCATCTTTGTAAATAACGTGTTGAAGAACATAAACTTCACAATGAGGAACAAATGAGAGAACAAGCTGTGTGAGAGCTCTAGTTACTCTACTTTTTTCACTCTTCAACTTCATCTTCCTCCTTAAGTTAATATGCACTATGAGTTCAAAGAAAGAATACCCCACATATTTATTAAAACATCTAATACAGCAATTCTCAGGAACTGTATTAAAGGGCCACAGCATTAGGAAGGTTGAGAACCGCTGATCTAATATGATCCAGAAACCAGAAAAGCCAAGAATACTTACTTTTTACATGGAGTAATCCTCTCTTATCCTTGGGGAATATGTTCCAAGAATCCTAGTGGATACTACCAAATCCTGCATGCACTGTTTTTTTGTTTGTTTGTTTGTTTGTTTGTTTGTTTTCCTATTCATACATACCTATGATAAAGTTTAATTTATAAATTACGCACAGCTAGAGATTAATAGCAAAAACTAACAATAAGATATAACTAACAGCAATAACTAACAATAAAATAATTGTCACAACATACTGTAATAAGAGTAAAATATATGCTACTTGAACATAGACACTGGATACAGAAACAGTGGATCTGATCACTGAGATGCCTGTCAAGTGACTGAAGGGCTAGGAGCATAGGAGCCACAGAGATGATGGACGAAGAAATAAATGATTCACAGTTCACGCTGGACAGGACAGAGTGAGACACCACGTGATTTAACCATGCTGCTCAGAACAGTGTACAGCTTAAAACTTAAGAGTTATTCTGTTCTGGAATATTCTATGTAATATTTTCAGATATTGATTGACTGTAGCTAACTGGAACCATAGAAAGCAAAACTACTGGTAAGGGAAGACTACTGTGTTTAGGGCACTGGTATTATTTCCTAAAATTACCAATGGAAGGGAATCTTCCTGGGAAAGCTTTTTATCCAATGCTATCATAGTGAGACCTTTGGACCATGTGAACTTTACTCTCCAGGGTCATTCTCCTGGTCAAGTCTGATTTTGCAGATGCAATTATGGTTACTGATATGCTAACGTCAAAATAGGAACATTGTCCTGTGTGGACCCAATTTAATTACACAAGACCTTAAAAACAAAGAACTTTCTTTGGAGACAGAAAAGATATGGAAGAACAGAAAGTTGGGGACTCAAAGCGTGAAGAACTGTCTTACCTTGGCTGGGTTGAGATGGAGAGGACAACATGACAAGGAACACAAGTAGCCTTAGGAGCTGAAAGAGGTTCCTAGCTGACTCCCAGGTAGGAAACAGGGACCTCAGCTCCCCAAGCTCAAGGAACTGAGTTCTGAAGGAATATGCAGATTCCTTCACCACAACCTTAAGGGCCTCCAGATCTCAGCCCACGCAGGCTGACACCCCTTATTCTGCTGGGTGGGACCCAAATCAGAGGCATCCATCCAGACCACTCAGGCTTCTAATTTACAGAACTATGAAGTATAATTCTATGTTGCTTCAAGCTTCTAAATTTCTAGTAATTTTTTATGCTACTTATAGGAAATTAACAATCTGCACGTAAGGAACCATTTCCAGGAAAGAAAACACACACGTGTGTGGACACACACAGGACTACAGCTCATGAAGGCCATTCTGCTGTTTCAATTTTAGAGCCAGGTGAGAATAATAAGAAAAAATTAGGGAAAAGCCTTTATAGACTCATTTCACTTCTACTTTGTGTAGAGAAAATAACAGTAGCAAGTTAATTTTTCCTCATCATTGTAATGAAGTAATAAAGCTGGGCACTGTAGCTTATGCCTGTAATCCTATCCCTTTGAGTTCTAGACCAGCATGAGCAAGAGCAAGACTCCATTTCTACTAAAAATAGAAAAAGTAGCCAGACCTATGACAGGTGCCTGTAGTCTCAGCTGTTTGGGAGGCTTAGGCAAGAGGATCACTTGAGCCCAAGAGTTTGAGGTTGCTATGAATTATAATGACGCCATTGCACACTAACCAGGGTAACAGAGTGAGACTCTGTCTCAAAAAAAAAAAAAAAAAAAAAGGAGTAATAAAATCTACTTCTAAACAGTTTGTGAGAAATAAATGTGATTAAAAAAATAAAACATCTAGCACATTCCTTTGTACATTTTTAATGCTCCATACATGATAATCTTTTTTCTTCCTGCTTCCCAACTGGGGCTGTTACTTGATTTTACTTTACCTGCGTTATATACCCTGAAAAAACAAAAATGCTGTAATCTAAACTTGGTATTGCCAAGCCTGGCAATGATTCAGTCTCATCTGTGCTGCTTGTTAAATACAGACTCCTCCAGCCCGCACAACGCTTACTGACTGTGAGTCTCCAAGGGTGGTCTTCTGGGGATGTGAATTTCTGACATGCTCCTTAGGTGAGTCTCCTGTGCAGCTGCAGGGCACATACTTGGGGGCTGGTCAGGCTGCTTTAAAATGAGTTATCAATGGCTGAGCTATGGGAATATGCCAGAGGGGTGGCATGGCCCCATGACATAGCTGAAGGCAGAATCATTGCTGCTTCTGGCAGTCAGGTATGGCCCTCCATCTGCTCATGACAGATTCACAAGCAAGCTGAGGAAAAACAAGGAAACAATATTCTTTCTACCTCTTAGTTTAGAAGGGTAGGTAGGAGAGCCCTCCTACAAAAGAAGAAGGAAAAAAAAAAAAAGATAGCATCACAGTGAGAGTACTGATAATCATACCTAGAGCTGCCGAGCTGATGGTTTTCCTTGTAACACAGCTGTGGTTGAAATTGGAAAACCTGCCGGGTTTGTGAGAACCAGTCTCTAGTAGCAACTGTGACCATTATTTTTCTCTTTTATGATGCTTCCTTTTAAACTATGTTTGAGATCTTTGTTGTAGACATATACCCTGTGGCACCAGGCTGGTGTGTGGAGACATCAGTGAGATACAGTTTATAAAAGGTTATAGTATAAGTGTGACGAATCGCAATGACAAGGCTGACTTGGAGGTAACTTGTAAATGATAAAATGAATCAAAAATGCCTTTCCCATGACAGTGCAAAGGGGAGATGAGGGGCAATCTGAGTATTTGGTCTGTGTTCTTTTCCCTGGAAAGTGTGCCCACACACACTTTGTGCCATTATGTCCTGATCAAACACCCAAGGTCTACATTTACTCTGTCCAAAATAAATATCATCTGCCATCAAGTGCACACATTATTAGCAACAGGCCACATGAGTTAATCATTCATGAAGGTGGGGAATTTGGCATGGATCCAAGGTTGAGCAATGTGTGAGTAAGATGAAAGAGCTTTGCGTAGGTATGCAGAAGACGGATTGGTGCAAACACAGTCATGCAATCAACAAAGCAACACAGTTATTAAAGCCCTCCCATGGTGAATAAATACAAAATCACCAAGGACCGCTTAAAAAACAAAGCAAAACTGTGGTGACCTCTTTGTAACCCTTCCTGCTTTTGACCAAAGAAGCAAAATTTTAGCTTATAAAAATTAAAGGGTAAAACCAAGTCACATCCCAAACATCAAGCAAAACTGATTCACGGAAAACACCAAGTTTTACTTTTGGCTTGCACTTACCATGAAGAAAGAGTCATGGCTGCTTTTCAGGGGTCTATTCAACTGCCTTTCTTAATGGGCCTGCCAGGGCACTATAAATTCAGAAAAGTTGCAAAATAAAGGCAATTTAAAGAAAAGAGACTGAGGCTGTGGTTTAAATACACTGAATACATTGGACCCTTCCAAGATTTTCACTATGGTCACTGTCAGCTGTATCACTGATTGGAGCATCTCTTATCAGCCAGGCAGCAAGAACAGGTGGCAACTGTGTGCATGACACGCTGAGTTCTTTTGTTTTACAGTTGGCAACATACCACTGTACTCCTCATCTTATGCAAACTTATCATGATTGGCTCCTTTTTGCCACACAAAAAGAGAAAACATTCTTTCAGACTTGTCAATGTGAGATATAACATTTTAGTATTGTGAGAAAATAATGTATTAATGTGTGTTAGATGCACAGTGTTCACTGAGCCACAGGAAGCTTTGCAGTGTTCCAGGATGCTCGGAGCACTATGGTGAGCAGAGCCCTGGACCCCGCAGAGGCACGGAAGCCAGAGTGGGAATCCTTGGAACTCATGAACCCTGAAGCCATCTTTCCCTGCTATTCCTACTACCTGTTTTCTCCAATGTTTGGTGTTTTCTCAGCTGGGACCCTCAAATGTCTTCTCAATAGTTCCTTTGATTTTAGTCAAGTGAGATAACTGGAACTATTCCCAAATACCTCTTGATTCTTCCCTAGAATTCTGAAAGAAGTTTCAAATCAAACATATTGATTCTTTCTATTACTATTTCAGTTTCTAATGTTGCCCCATATCAGTCAAAGTTCTTCAAAAAGAGGGGTGGGGGCATATGTGTGTATATGTGAGTGTGCATATGTGCACACACATGCATGTTCTTAGAGATTTATTTAAAGGAGTTGGTTTACAGTGTTGTGGGTGCTGCTGGGACTAAAGTGAATAGAGCAGGATGACAGGCTGGATACTCAGGCAGGAACTGATGCTGTGGTTTGGAGACAGAACGTTTTCTTCTCTAGGAAACCTTGGTTTTGATCTTTAGGCCTTCAACTGATTGGAGAGGCTCACCAATTTTATGGAAACAGTCTCCTTTATTTAAAGTGGACTGATACTAGACATTAACTACACCGATGAAATATCTTTGCATAAATACCTGGATTAGCGTCTGAGTAAGTCACTGTGCACTACAGCCTAGCCAAGCTAGCACATAAAACTAATCATCACAGTCTCCATCCAAAGAGAAAAAAAGGGATTTTTTTCACAGAGCTTTGTTTGTATTCATAAGAAATCTGCTTTCCTGTGTTACCCAGAAATTTGGGTAGAATATGATCTTTCTCTCTTTAGTTCTCATCTGAAAGCAGATCCTTGATGGAGAATCATGACTTTTTAACTTCATTTTTATTTTCATAGCTCCTCTTTTGAGAATTATTGAAAAGTATGACCTTCCTCTTTTGGAAAAAAAAATATATATATATTCCACACATATAATTGTATTATTTCAGGTATTTCATTTAATAGACTTTGAACCTTGTATTATTTCAAATATTTCATTTAATAGAATTTATAAACTTTTGCTCTCTAGATTAAAAGCTTGAGAAAAAAAGACATTCTCCACTTTATTTTGAAGTTTTTTTGTTCTTTTTCTCACCATATATGTGGCTAAACCACTTATCACTGCAAGTTGAATAAGAGCTAATTTAAAAATGGACAAGGTCAAGTTGACCAACAAGTAAAGTTTAGACTTACCACTGTAGATAATTTAAGACATGAAACCAATTACTCCAAAAGAAAATATTTTCTACAAAAGTTTAGTTTTACCCCCCAAGGCTTATAGGAAACTTCATAATTATTGTCACTTCTACAAAGAAGTATCATTTTTAATGTACCATGGGGAGCACACAATTAAAAGAAGGACCAAAAAAAAAAAAAAAAAAAAAATTATAAGAAGGACCTCTTTTTTAAATCAAGACCACTCAACCTTATCTGAGCTGTAGAATCACTAGAATTTTCAGCTGATTGTCACATCCTAGCTACAGAGTGTAGACATGTTGCTGTGAGTTTGGCGACTATGAATTATTTGCAGTATTTTCATTACTGTTGGGTAGATAAAATGAGTCACTGTATGATAGCTTCTCGGACTCAATTTATTATGAACTAAACATTTAATCTTATGTATTAAAGATATTCCATTTAAATTCAAAACTCAAAATTTTTATGTCAAATATCAATGGTTTAAATAACTTTAGTGACATTCATTGTAAGAGGTTATATGAACAAAATATTGTTTTAACAAGTCAGATTTGTGTAGATAGTGTTATATTTAATATTTATATTCTTGCCTCAGAAACATAGAAGTTTTAAATAACAGACTTTATTGAATACACCATTTTGAAATGGATACTATTAAAAACTCACTAACAAAGAAGTAGAATTTGTTCTATAAAATTTTTAGTCAAAAGGCTGCATTTAAGGATGTAGAAGGCCTTAAAGTCACAGGTTCCCTACCCCTGGTCTAGAGGATGAGATAATAATCAGAGGATGAGAAATAGAAATATAAATATGAAGGAAACTGATCACACTTACTGCCTAGAAAACATAAGGAAGCAATATGAGAACCTTGAAATATTTAAATTGTTTTAATGGCAAATTTAGAATGAAGGACAATATGCATAGCTTGTGTCAAAAAGGGTTGTGTTGATATTTGTGTAAACATAGATTGTTTCTAATTGTTACACGGAAAGGTAGTAATAGCTGTTGTCCATGAAAGTTTTACTTTTCTCTGAATATATTTTGTAGAATTTGCATTTTTAACTAGGGCATATATGAACTGATCAATTTTTTTTTAATTTAAATAAAACTGGTACAATGTATATAAGGGATCCCTATTACAGATATTTGTTGTAGGGTTTACTCCAATAGAAATAATGATAGGGACTTAAATATTATGTGCTATGTGTCAGAAAATCAAAGAATTAGCTCATAAATTATTATAAGGGAGGAATTCCTATTTTAAAAAGTTATATTGAGGCTGGGCATAGGGGCTCATGCCTACAATCCTTGCATTCTGGGAGGCTGAAGTAGTGAATCAATTGAGCTTAAGAGTTCAAGAACAGCCTGAGCAAGAGTGAGATCCTGTCACTATTAAAAATTAAAAAAAAAAAAAAAAAATCAGCTGGATGTGATGGCACACACCTGTAACCCCAGCTACCCAGGAGGTTGAGACAAGACGATCTCTTGAAATTAGAAGTTTGAGGTTGTTGTGAGCTATGACCCCAAGGCACCATACCCAGGGCAAGAAAGTTAGACCCTGTCTCAAAAAATAAAATAAAATAGCTGAATGAGGTGGCGCGTGCCTGTAGTCCAAGCTACTCGGGAGGCTGAAACAGAAAGATCGCTTGAGTCCAGGAGTTCTGGGCTGTAGTACGCTATGCCAATCGGGTGTCCGCACTAAGTTTGGCATCAATATTCTGACCTCCTGGAAGCAGGGGGCCACCAGGTTGCCTAAGGAGGGGAGAACCGACCCAGGTTGGAAACGGACCAGATCAAAACTCCCATGCTGATCAGTAGTGGAATCATGCCTCTGAATAACCACTGCACTTTAGCCTGGGCAACATAGTGAGACCCTGTATCTAAAAAAAAAAGAATAATAATAATAAATAATTAACAAATAAAATTGAGACTCAGCAAACTTAAGCACCTATTCAATATCACTCCTACATGCAAAATCAAGGTAGAATTTGATTTCAAGTCTGTTCGACTTTTAGCTTCCTGCTTGAATTTGCCATTTGGTGGAAATTCATGGCAGAAGACCCCTAGGATCTATTTCAGTCTTGTTACAGTATGACTTTTGAAAAGTTAGATCGGAGAAATGAGTGGTCTCAAGTCATTTTAGTTATTGTTATAAAGTCAGAAAGATCGCCTGGCAAATAAGTAAGTAGCTCTTCACTTTTGAAAAATGAATGCTGAAAATGCCAAGGTTAATAAGAGCAAAGTTAAAAGGGATCTCAATAAAGAGTTTGAGCAAGATAGCACAGGCACACAAAGGATCTTTTGGCAGGTAGCCTGTACAGGCATTTAGAATAAAGATAAAAGTTCAGAGTTACTTAAAAGATACCAGGCCAGCCAGTGAAGATATTCAAAGAACAGGATGAAGTAATTACAGCTGGGAAATAGAGAAATGAACTCAGGCTCTTGTTTTGGATATAATAAAATATGGAAAGCTGAGAAAAGTAATAATTTCTATGGTTCACATGGCTTATCCCAATACTATTCCCAACTTATCTCCTAATTTCATTCACATTCTCACGATTTTGTCTGACCACTTGGCTGATTATATTAGAAATGACACATATTTCATTGACCTTCCAGTACATTCTTATTAGAGATATCCCTTAACAATAACTGTTTTAGTTTTTGTTGGAAAAATTATAGCTACACAAGCTAGCCAATTACTACATCTGATAGTAAAGACTGGCCAGTGGGTAAAGATCTGATAGTAAAGACTGACCTTTGAAAAGGCACAAAGATGCTAAACCACAAAAGATGTAATATTTTACTTTATATTTCTTTATTGTGCACAATATAGCATGATTTTCAAAGCTTCATTTAGATTAGGAGATACTAATTCAGGCTGACTTTATAGAGGCCTAAAAAGTATTACAAATTTATCTGAACCTTTAGTTAATGTAATGTTTATTAAGTTTATACAATGAAATTAATTTAGATGATATAAACTTGAAATTTGAGATAATCCACTTAGTCTCTGGGCTAAATGGGCTTCAGATGTATTAGAAAAGAGTGTGTTTGCTGAGATAATAAAGTAAATCCTATATAGGGCAGCATTAAAACACAGTAGAACCTCTGTAAGTTGACCACCCAAAGGACTGTAAAAAACTGGTCCACATACAGAGGTGGTCAATAAAAAAAACTAAACTTACTGTGCTGACACATACATGTGGAGCCTATCTAGTCTATAAAAATTCGGTCAACTGGCAGGGGCCAGTGGCTCATGCTTATAATTCTACCACTCTGGGAGGCTGAGGTGAATAGATTGCTTGAGCTCACAAGATTGAGACCACCCTCAGTCATAGTGAGACCCTTTCTTTACTAAAAAATAGACAAAGTTAGCTGGGCATGATGGTGTACACCTGTAGCCCCAGCCACTTGGGAGGCTGACCTACGATCGCTTGATTTCAAGAGTTTGAAGTTGTTGTAAGTATGATGCCAAGGCACTCTAGCCTGGGCCAATAGAGGAATATTTTATGAAAAAGAAAGAAAGAGAGAGAAGAGGGAGGGAGGGATAGAGAGAGAGAGAGAAAGAAAGAAAGAAAAATTGGGTCAACTGAAGGAGGTCAATATGGGAAGGTCGTCAACTATGGAGATTCTATTGTATTTAATGCAGAATGAAAGTTACTTTCCAAACATCTTCTAGAACAGTAATTTTCAACTGAGGGTGATTTTGCTTTCAAGGGACATTTGGCAATGCTGGAGACATTTTTTTTTGGCTTTCACAACTCGTGTGTGTGGGGTGTGTTATTGGCATCTAGTTGAAAGAAGCCAGGGATGCTGTTAAACATTCTGCAATGCACAGGACAGCACCCTGCAATGAGCATTACCCAACCCAGATTCATTAGTGCTATGAGTCTGGGAAGCAAGTAAAAGCTCCTTTTATCTTGTATCAGTATGCTTATTAAAGTAGACCCCCTAAAACTTCCATGGGTGGTCTTTTATTGGCTTAGGTTAATTCTTGCCTTTGAAATCATTGATACAGCTATTCATTATTCTTTTGGTGGAAAATATTCTAATGGAAGACTCTGACATGAGTTTATGGGTGTAGGTTGCAGCCTCACCCATAACGTAACTGTTAATATGGCCAAAAAGAAAAAAAAAGAGAGAGAAAAAGAAAAAAAGAAAAGAAAATGATTGAACTAAACTTTTTTGAACTCTTTGTATCACACCATGTACAAATTTAAACTTGTCATTTTTCCCTTAGACTAAATATCATCCAAAAGAAAATTTAATTCAATTTTTTCTTATTTACACAAAGACTCATATTGGATTTGAAAAAGTTAGATTTTTTTGAGAAAACAAATTAATAAAATTGCATATTCCAACAGTTGGATTTAGAATAACTATGTATTGTATAATACATACAACTAAAAAATAAATGTGCCTTAATGACAAAACCACTAGTGTGATTATTTTTACTATATTATTTATTATTTAGTAACCTGACTTATATTGTCCAAACTAATTGTGCACATTTTCAAAATGTACTTTGTGTTATGTTACAAAATTAAAATTGGATAAAGAAATCAACATGTTTAGACAAAGGAAAAAAGAAATCTAAGTAGTTTTGCGAGGGCCTCCAAAAGCTATTAGACCCTAGGGCAGCTTTGTATTAATTAATATAGCTTTGTTTTAATGATATACATTTGTAATTATACTTTCTTAAGTATCTAAAGGACCTAATGTGTTTCAGATGAAAAAAAAACATATTCAGACCTCACAACACCCTTTATAAAATAAAATTTAGTTCTATTTATTATAAGGAAATGAGCAAAAGAAAACAAGGTAACATTCTGAAATCAGCAAGGCAAATGCACAGAACTTTTTCATTTATTTTCAAAGTTTTTTTTTTCTAATTTCTCATAGAAAGAAACAAATATTTATTAGTATTCCTGAATGTTAAAAAAATAAAAATTTCTACAGGCAGATTCAGTGATCAGAAGTTACAGCAGAATTACACCAGGTTATCTAATCACTTCTACCCTAGAACCAGTGGGCATTCACTGAAAAAATCTCCTCCTCCCCACATGTTTGAATATTTAAAAAGGATTTCTATTTGTAAACTAAGTTTAAGTTCTACATTGGAGATTAGGAACCTCTTCCTAAAAGCATGAGAATACCTAGGCACTAATAAATCTACTTTGGGTCTACAAAGAACATTGTGAAACGGTACAAAGACATAAAAGTAAACAAAAAGATAAAAGATCAAGTTAAGATCTATGGTTAACCCTTCAAAGCCTTTCTTCTGGATGCTCTTGCTCAGTATAATAATGAAACATGGGACTTCTTGACCCAATTCTGCTAGTGCTTTCTGAGTAAATTTAGAAGATCACTTAACTACTCCCTGCCAGTTTCCTATGTACAGTGATAACATTGATACCATATATCTTGTTTTTTCAAAGTGGAACATCATTTATCAGCCAAAGAAATATTAAGCAAACAGTACATTCAATGGTTGCCCAACATGCAATAGTGCAGGTGGTTTTCCATGAACACCAATCTGCACCCTCTGTGATTCTACTGAGCGTAGGCATGTTCTGCTTTAGTCAGAATGACCCTATAATGCAGTGAATGCTTATTAAAGGAATGACAGGCAGGTTTTCGAGTAGACAGAAGTTGTCAGATTTATGAACCATGCTTCAGTGGTAGACCCACAGGAACTGTATTAAATGTTCGCAGCATTAGGAAGGTTCAGAACCACTGCTTTAGGGATAGACACAACTACAAAATGCATGTATCTAACAAATGAAAGCCTTCCAGATGAAGTTGTTAGCTGAACTCTTCCAATTCTTTGTGCTTTGCATCTCGTTCATTAAAACATTATTTGCAGCTCTCCAAGTTTGTGACTTTTCCCTACAGGTGCCTAAGTTCTCATAGCACAGAGCTCTGCCGGCTTTGCAATGTGTGAGCAATGCAAATATGAGGAGACTAAATGGTCCTTCACTGGAAATGAGTATGAACTCAGAAGCAGAGTAGAAGTATAAACAATAATAAATCCTCCTGTTGTTTACCAGATTTGCCTGGCTGCACACTTGGCCTCATACCTATATTTGGAGACTACATGTGCATATGAATGAAGAAACCTCCTTTTATGATACCAGTGTTAAAATCAAGAAGGAAGTACTCTTAAAAAACAGACAACTTTGGTTTTCTGAGTATTATCCAATTTGCCAAAGTCTTCCCACAAAGCAAATAGAAATGTGGTCAGATTTTGCTCCAGATTCTAAGCCTGTTTCTGTTTTCTAAGCATGCTTCAAACTTAAGTGTGTTGGTCATGATTCTTAACTATGGAGCTTCTAAAATTCTTGAAACACCCAAGAGACAGAAACATCTTTGGTACTCAAGAGCTTTGATATGCAGGATCACATGAATTTATTCAGATCAAGTAACTCATGGTGGTCCCTACATAGACTCAGACTGGGGACATGTCAGAAAGACCAACCATGGGACTTCAGGGGTGGGACTTTCATTAGCACACTCTCCTGAGAGAAGAGGATGAAAATCTGTGGCCATGGATTTCATTAGTCATGATTATGTAATAGAATCACAAGGAAGACTTTGGAGGCTGCAACTCAGTGGAACTTCTTAATTGGATTGGTGGACACAAATGAGCTGGGAGGGTGATGCACCATGTTCCCACAAGAAGAAGTCATAGAAGCTCTGTATTATGGATCCTGCAAGACCTTGCCCCGTGTGTCTCTTCATTTGGCTCTCCGTAAATTGTATCTTTTGCTGAATTCTGTGAATCTTTCTAATGAACCACTAAATTAGACGGGGTCATGGGAATACCTGGATTTGTAGCAAATCAGAGACATGGATGACCCAGGGACGCCCTGAACTTGCACAATCATCTGCAGTGAGGATGTCTTCTGAAGGACTGAGCCCATTACTTGTAGGGTGTGTGCTGACTCCAGATAGTGGGTGCTGGAATAGAATTGCTGTATACCATTTTGGGTGAAAACAGAGTAAGTGTTCCCAGGACTTTCATATGAACATTAGGATTAGATAAATGGCCTGGTATATCTCCTGTACCTTACCCTCTCCCTGGTGTTTCCTGTACTAGGAGCCTTCAGCAATAACTCTCTTCTGGGAGATGCTGAGCTGTGTTGCCCATCTGAGTTTAAGGAAGGACATATTGCTCTCCCTTCTGCTACTCAGTCCCAAGACTGGAACAGGATCTCTTTCAGTGAGGTGAACTTTCTTGAATGCTTAGGACTAACGAAAGTGTAGTGCAAAACAAATCCTTAGGATGGTCCTGTTTCCTGACTGTCCTGTAATGGCAAGGCGAGTGCATATGCCAAGTAGGCTTTCTCTTCCCATTGACCAAGCTCCATCCCATGTAGTTGCAGAAAAAGATGGGAAGACAGCCTCTAAATGCCTCTCTGAAGTTTACCTGTCCAGTCCCTATTTCTCACTCACAGACCTTTTCCTAAAAAGGTAGTGTGATTGGTAGTGTGACATTCAACTATTCAGTGCAGAATGGTCAAGTTATATAGCCTCAGAAATATTTTTAAAATTAGAATAGCTATCTGAGTTCATCAGTCTTGATTTCTATATGTAGGACATTCATAGCCTACTCATGAAACTGGAACAACATTATCCCAGACATTTCTTTTCCATATCTTTCTTTCTATTTATGGCAAATTTCAGACCTTCAGGTTTTGAGCAGGAAAGCAAAAGAATAAGTGATACTATATAGGCTCAGATTAAACTCATAACAAGGAAACATTTTAAGTTACAAAACCTATAGAAACTCTTCTAAACCTATATCCAATTCTCATTATCAAGTAGAAGAGTCAGCTCCTCCAGATAATCCATTCAGTTCAAGGGTCACTTGAGGAGATTTTCTTGAGAACAATGAGCTGGTGCTCTCTTGCTCAGCCTCCCAAGTAGCTGGGACTACAGGCACCCACCACAAAACCCGCCTTTTTTTTTTTTTTTTTTTTTTTTTTTGCAGTTTTTGGCCTGGGCTGGGTTTTAACCCACCACCTCCAGCATATGGGGATGGCGCCCTACTCCTTTGAGCCACAGGCACCGCCCTGGTGCTCTCTTTATATAAGAAGTTCCCAACTTATGGACATGCAACTTATATGTGACTCACACTTACAAACAGAGGCTATTACAGGTAATAGGTAAGTGTACCTCCTACAACCTGCATACAAATTCAACTCAAGAACAACCTATGGAACCTACCTCATTAGTAACCTGAGTTACATAGTTATGCAGTTTTATAGCTAAAAGACTCAGGTCCTCTTCTCAGGCCAAATAATTCTTCCCCAAAGCCGAACTAAAATTCTCCCTCTGAGAAGTTTAAACTGATTTCAATATTGCTTAAATGATCTTTTTGTCTTTTTCTTACAAGTATACACCTATGGTTCAATATACTGTGATCTAAAGAACATACTATAAGGGGCGTCAACCTAAGTTGATCTTATTGTGTAAACATGATACATTTTACCCAATATAGCTGGGTCATACTTAACTTTGAGAACTCCTTGCCCCTTAGACATTTTGCATCCTATGTGGAAAAAATTATTCCCATGCTCCAGGCTGAAAAGGAATGCCACTAACTGGTATTAAGACTATTTGCAGAAATAAGAGTTTGTTTTTTGTTTTGTTTTGTATTTTGCAGTTTTGGGTCGGGGCTGCATTTGAACCCACCACCTTCAGCATATGGGGCCGGCGCCCAAATCCTTTGAGCCACAGGCACCACCCTAAGAGTTTGTTTTAAAATTAATCTTATCTCACAAAAGGGATAAACTTCAAAATGTGTTCAATTTCCCTTTATTTATAGGTAATAATAGGCAACATCTTTACCTTTTAAACTTTCGTATATTTTTATAAGTTGTTTATTTAGCTAAATACAACAGCATTTCAATAATATGCATCTAAAATTTTGCTCTTGGTTTGCTTGTAACTACAGACCCTGGAGTTTCTCCATACCTGGTGCTGATCTTTTTCCACTCCATTTCGGATAAATAATTCTTGCCTATCTTTGCTTCCATCTCATTTGAAGCAAAACCAATATTTTCTTATCTGCTTTTAGATGTTTATGTACATTTGATACACATCTGCCTGTCCCTAACATTAAGGCAATCATATCTCTCCAGCATATTCTTTGCTCAACAATAATCTCACCAAATAACATTAATATACACATTCTGATGTACAGATATTATAAATAAAAATAACTGGATGGTTCCTTTATTTTTATTTGGTTAGGAACCATGCTATTTCTCATGCTATAAGCCACATGTGGCTTTAGTGGATATGATTTCAAGAAATTGCTTACTCTTCAGTAAGAAAATTAGCAATAATGTCCTTTCTGGAAAGGAGGTAGCAACAAAGTCTTTAGCATGTAATGGAAGGAATTTTGCCTCCTTTCTACCCACTCTAAGAGCTCCTGTTCTCATGCTCAGAGTATATGCCTGATTCTTCACCTGAGAGTGGTGACATGGCTAATAGCAGGGATAATTTTGTGATTCAGCAATGGCTGTATCTGTGACAGTGATGTGGCTCTTGAGGGAGGGGAAGAGGGACTGCTGATGGTGGGCTGCTAACTCCACCCCAGGCTCCCTAAACTGTTCCTGCCTTCAGGGTAAGACTCTGCTTGGGGACGTCTCAAATGTACTCCCCTCACACAGAGAGAGGGGTAATTTTAACCTCTGCAATAGGAGGGAGGCCAAATGTATGACACTGCCCTCGGCAAAAGACTGCCATCCCTCTGACCCCACTGCCTGCTCCTCCTTCCCATGACGGCTTCCAACACAGGAGCCCACCAGGCTAACCGACCAATCCTTGCCAAAAGTACTGACAGAGAGAGTAAAATGGAATGTGGGTACTTTTACTCATTTTTTAAAATAAGCTATTATTTATTGCCTTTTGCAGTAAGCTAGGAAAAAAAGAAAGGAACAGAGGTTACAAAAGAACATGAAATGTTTTTCTTGTATTTGTGATCCAAACAACATCATGAAAATCTAAAAGTCCCTCAAGAAAAAATAGTTCACTCTTTTAAGGGAGTCAACTAAGTTTAGAAAAGAATCTGGTCTCACATTTTTATCCAAATAAAATATTTAGCACATTTGAATTCCATCAGCTTTATATATATTTGTGTATATATTTATGTGCTTAAAGGTATATATGTATATATATATATATATATATGCACACATATAATTATTATATATTTATATAAAAGTCTTCCTCAAATTATATCTTATGCATCCATTTACAGCCTTCATTTTAAATGAATAAATGAATTAATATTTTATACTAAATAATGTCATCTGTAACTATATAGGATAATCACAAGTTATTTTCTCTGAATTATCATTGAATTTGTGTTTTCTCCTTTAAAACAACATATCAGTAATCTCTTAACTATACATGGTAATTTCCTTTCAGAATCATATGAGTTGCTGAGAGACAGGATGGAAGAGCTGGCTACTGTTTTTTCTTGTCTCCAAAATGATGAAAAGAACAGTTGAGTTTTTCTTTGTGTTTAAGAATTTTTGCAACTTCTCTAATCATTTTTCATAAGGGTTTTCACAAATTCAGAGTTTTACGGGAAAACAGCAATTCAGAAAACCGTGCACATTATTAGTGTCTGTTTGAAAATCTTGGCTGAAAATATCTCAGTCTATCTAGTGGACTCTAGGAAGAGAGAGGACACAAGGCAGCTTCTTCTCAGAGAAATGAGTGGGCAGCATTTCCTTGTAGGGACTGTGACAGCAGTGGTAATTCTGGACTACAAGGACATAATGATAACAGGTACAAAATGGCACACTGTTTTGTGAAATGCAACATGAATATTATCAACAATGGAAGACAGCTGCAAACACAGCAAACAAAATATACTAAGTCACAAAACCACGGGCCTGGTTTTCTCTTTTTCTTTCTTTTTTTTTTTTTTTCTGTTTTTTCCACCAATGTCAGAAAAATAACAAAGACAATTAAAATTACTTTTTGTTTTCTTTTTTCTTCCCTAAGAATTCTATGAGAAAGCAGCAAGAGGAAGGACACATTTTACTGCACAAGTGCAGCCCAGGTTTTGGAAGAGAAGAGGAGGTGAAGAATCAGCAAGTAAGCTCCTAAAATGTGAAGATCCGGTGGGAGAAAATTGGGGGGTAGCTAATCTGAGGACCATGAAAATGGGTACAGGGTGCAGACATACAGATGTCTTTTATGAATGAGGGGAAGGAGAGATTGCCAACAGTTTGAAGCAAATAAAGAGTCTGTAGGAAGGATATGTGTCTACTCATGGAGTATAAGGAAAGACACAGGAGCGTTCCTTGCACTTGACTGATTCCACATAAGCCACTCACACAAGACACATCAGGTTTGCTTCCTACGTCTAGGTCAGCCATGAGCAGCAGAGAACCATCAATCATTCCCACTCACAAAATGGAATGAGAGTGATTGATTGTTCAAGGCAGAATTAGCCCTGCCTGATTCATGGGAAATCCTAATGGAAACTGAGAGCCCTGAACTGGAAACAGGTTTTGGCCTGGAAATGGACTCCAAACCTTGGGGCTAAGTCCAAGTGTCCCCCAGTCAATCCAAAACCACAGCTTTGGGAGGAAAGCATTTATATACTGAGTTTTACACATTTTGTTTTGTTTTTAACCTTTTAAAGATTTTCTTTATAGAAAAATGATAAAGGTGATATTTCCTTTTCTCATTATTTCAGGAATAGACTCTATTATCTTCATTAAGAATATGTTTATTTCTCCTTCCCCAATCTTAATAACAAATATATTGTATTTTAATGATCTGCTTTTAGATAATAGATCCATTTACAATAATGTGATATTAAGAAAAATACTTTTCAATAAATACATATTGAGCTACAAAGAAGCATCCAGCACTTTGCCAGATGATCATGCAGTTGATTCTAATTGAAAGATACATATTTTCTTACGTATTTATAAATAATTAAAACATTATTTCTCACCTTAACAACATTAACATTGCATTGCCAAAAAATAATAGAATAAAATAGATGGATGTACTCCTTTAAGTAGTAGAAAACAGTAACTCATATCTGATTTTCTTATAGTAATGTATATAATAGCTAAAAGGATATTGAATATGAAACATTTTAACTATGTATGTAAGTTATTCCAGTACACACATGATCTACAAGAATAAGAAAGGTAACATTATACCACACAGCCAGTATAAGCAGGAATCCTGCTGTTTCTGATATATTGCTTGAAAGCTAGAAACCTGCTCTGAGCAATCATCAACTGAATTTGAAAATGAAACTAATAACTTTCTTGATTTTCTTTATCTTATAATGGATAAGAATGTCTTTATTGTGCAGCTCTGGCACAAGATAATAGACATTACAAGGACTCTTTTTCCTCTCTTGGATGATTTCCTACCTTTTTTTATTATTATTTTTAACTTAGAAGCAAATTCTTTTTCTTTTCTTAATGAAATTTTATATAGTTTAAACACAAGTTTGGTTCTGTAGATACTTTAAGAAAAGGAAATGCTTGACATTTCTTACACAGGACAGTGGTGACAAGCTCTCTTCTTGACAGTGGTGACAATCACTCTGCTCCTTTTGAACCTCTGACCTTGGAGGTTTACAGACCGGCTTGAGCTTGAATCTGAACTCTCTCAAGACCTAGTAAGGACATTTATTTTTAGTGGCGAGCCCCCTCATTCTTGGAATTCCTCCTTTCTCCAACTCTGACACAATCTGAGTTTAAACTTCTGAGTAAATTGTGGGGAAATGTTTGAAAGCAGGCTCTTAGTTGCTTCAGGGTTGTACTGTTTTTATTAGCAGTGGAGGTCCCTTCTTTGTTACTCATTTTATTTAGGTCTAACGTTACATCCATTTTAGTACATACTTTAAATGAAGAAATAATAAAGAAATGGATTCCAAGCAATGTACTGATTCAGATTACAATCTCTACAGATGGCAAGCCAAAATCAAACTCTAGACAATTTGAGGCTAGCCAAATTTACAGTCTCTGTAATGAGACCATCTGAGATTGCTCCTTGAAGAGTCGAGTCTGGGACTGGAGTGGTGTGAAATGTTTCCCTATCAAATGCACATGCTTTCACATAACCAAAACACATTAAGAGGTCTCCTTATTTCTAAATATATCCACCACTCTTTTTATACTTCATAAGGACCTTGTATTATATTTTATAAAAATGAGTTTTAGAACAAAACTACTAAGCACCAGGTGACTTGTTTAAGAGGAAATAATGTGGTATACGTAGCATCTGAACATGTCTTCAGATCTGAATCTGTTGGAAGTGGAAGCTCTGTATCCATTAGAGTAGGCAGCTACGTGGGGCGTGATCTAACGTCTAAGAGTCAAACCACTTCCATCTCTGGCTTTTCCACCTGAACAGCTTGCCATTTGTCTAATTAAAAGCTTTTTAAAATATATTGCAATACAGAGTTCAGAAGGAAGAAAGCCTACTTTATTGTTTATCCATTACCTTGGTAATGTAAATTGATACTAACTGAGAGGCACTCAGTGAAGATCCAGCAGTCAAGTGTATATCAATGGTAGGGAGGGGAAGCAAGCTCCAGGGCCATAAGCTCTATCAGAAAGGACAACATTGTCATCACAGGAGTGCTTCAGCCTCAGAAAAGAGGTCCTCAAAAAGAAATGGAAGAAGTGGCAGAAAAAGTTCTCTAGAAAATTTTCTAGAATCATAAAATACTAGATTTTTCAAATGTACACATTATATATAAAAATTAGAAGAATTTTTGGCTGGGACTCAATTATTCTCAATTCGTTTCTCTATCACCTGGTCCAACTATTCCCATTTCCCCCCTCATTTTCCCATTAGGGAAACAAAATGTATGCCTGAGATTACTGAGGCTTGTCTGATCTCCTTACCTACCCCTCTTCACCTCAATAAGTCAGCCAATAGTTCTGCCCCGAATCCTATCCTAAAGATGATGCTTACAGCACACCGTTAAGTGACATCCTCCTATTCTGCTAACTGGAAGTCAGATACACAATCCAGGATGATGTTGGTGATAATTTTATAAAAACTAACAAGATAAGGCTGAAGACGTTGGGCCAGCTTAAAACATACTGCAGTATTTGGGAGCTGGGAAACAGTAATTTTCGAGATATCCTCCTCTGTCTCTTATTTTCATTTTCAAAGTTTTCATCCACCAAATAAAGATATTGATATAAAGGACTGTGGAATGAGACAGAAATACAACTATGGAAACAGCACCTTTGAATCACCTTAACTTTACAGGCAAACTCACCAAAGCAATGTTTATAAAGAGCAGTGCACTGGTGATAAAGCATTTCTGTTGATAGACTTTTTGTTCCTAGGCAAAATAAGATTGCAAAGCATGCTTTTTCATTCTTGTTTTTGTTTTTCTGTATTTTTTTTTATTATTAAATCATAGCTGTGTACATTAATGTGGTTGTTTTTCTGTATTTGTGGGAAGACAGTCTAGCTTTGAGAGTGGCTTCAGCTTGCTCAGTTTAAGGGTAGAGTCAGAAGTCATGGATCTTAGGAAATATGAGATGCAAACTAGGGAAAATGTTCTCTCTGAACTATGTTTAAAACCATGGAGTGGGAGACTGTGATGCACGGATTTTACATAAATGTCAGGGAAGAGAACCCTGCCACAAACACCTTCAGCTGTATTTTGCTGTATCAGATGCTGAAGTTGATTTCCCAAGACAGTATGCTAAATGTATTATATATGAACACTAGTGGTGGGTGTCTCCCACCAAGTATATGGTGAGGGGAGAGAGAGGGAGAGGGACAGAGGGAGAGAGAAAAGTGGAGGAGGAAGAATAGAAAGAGAAGGAGAAGGAGGTAAAGGAAAAAGAAATAAAGAAGCAGGTAGTCTTTTATTAAGAGATCAGATTTCTAGCTTCCATGCATCATCACTTAGGAGCATTTGACAACATTTATAAGAATGCTTGATTTTCACTAGGCAGATGCAACAGGGACATTCGGTGTGCACAGGATAGCACTTCGTCACGAAAATGACAAAAACAATGTCTGGTTTTGTGACTCATTCACATTATGAAAGGAATGAAATCCTTGGTGTATTAGCATCCTAGAGGCAATTCCATATATATGAATTAAACAAGGGCTTTATTTGGGGCTTGGCAGCAGCACCTCTTTGTGGTTACAACAGCGTGGACGTCATGGCACTCTTACTAGATTCCACTTTCAATTGACTTTATACATGCAGTCCTGGCTTGGAGGATATACAATATCTATAAACACATATGTGATAATATTTATTATGAGCCTACATCTTAGTTGTCCTTTTCTTTTGACTTTAGTTTGATGGCAATGATGGATATGAATTCCAAAATGTTAGTTTCATGATTTTTTTTTTCTTAGTCTAAAATAAATATCCCTTAAGTACTTTCCTCCTCTGGCAATATGTTCCTCGTTTGCTGTGACACTAAGTGTATAGGTATGGCTGACCACTAACCTGACATGTGCCTGTCACCAGGGACTGCTGTTTCTTTCATCTTCTTAATGGATATTTTTCTACAGATGTCTGTGGCCTACCTGACTATAATCCTTTAAATTTTAATTCACTTTACATTTAGCCTGGTCATAAATACCATTTAGGTACCAATACTCTGCTTTATGCAATCCCTGAGGTAGTGCTTTTATTTTAATGAGGCCATTTGCAACTTAAGAGCAAAAAAAAAAAAAAATCCATCTTTGATTGAATGTATTTGTCAGTTTTATTCCCGATTGGCGTTTTCAAGGAAAAACTTGGATAAAACTAGGGAATGGCTGCTTACCAAGTGGGATAAAAGTTTCAGTATGCTTCTACTTTTAAAATTAACTGAATAAATGGTCTTTTAAATTCATTTTGAAGACATCAAAGTCAATCATGGCTATAATCAAAAGTAAAATCTAGAATTAGGTTATGTTACAAATGAAATTTCCACAAGCATTTTTGTTTTCTATTTGAAAAGAAAAAATAAATTGAGACTCAAGTTAACAAACTATTAAGGTAGCAGGCCAGCACAGAAACATGTGGGAGTGTATATAGTGGAATATGTGCAAATCGTGGCAAATTACCAATTCTGTGATTTTATTCTCCTATTTGCATTCCAATGTTAGTCTTTTTACAAGTAACACACTTTTTTCTTTTTTTTTCTCACAGCATTTGGGTGCTGGTAAGTGGCCATTGAATCTTTAGTCGATTGAAAGTTTGGTATGAAATGAATTTTTAAAAATATCTTTAAGGATTATATGCATAGTTCTCTGATCATGGCTCAAAATTCTGCACTTCACACTTTCCTGAAAATAGTTTGAGATGCCCTCTATATTCATACAGCCTAATTTCTATGCATAGGAGATCACAAATATTATATTAGAATTTTGCTCTGTATAAATCAATGATGATTGTGAACTGTTTTTATCTCGGGGTGGAGACAACAGACAGGTGTTTAATTTGAGAAGTGTTTGTCTTGTTTTCTTGATAAAAAATAATACTTTGACTATTTAAAATGCTGTAATAAATATGTTAGTTTTGGGTTATAAATTTAATTATTAGCTTTAGTTCTTCAACTTAGGTTTACGATATTACTTAAGAATTATGGCAGTTACTTTCCTAAATAATGTGGATGATAATTTCATCATTTAACACAAAGGAATAATACTTTATATAAGGGTGTTCACACTCTTATTTTCATTTAATTTTTCCATTCAATTTTAATATGTTGCCATCATTATTTGACAAAGGCTAAAAGAGATTTAATGATTTTTAAATATCAGATAGTAAGATACGAAGCTGGAATTCAAACCCACATCACTTAGAATCCTAACATTTTTAATTCATCTTCCATACTGTCTTACAACTATTTGCTAAGTTCAATTTTTGTTTATTTCTTTGGATTTTTTGAGATGTTAAGGGTAAGCTAGTATTTTAACATGACTTGGCAAGAGTTAAGTGTGGAAATTGATATTCTGACATATCTTTAGTAATCCTTTTATCAAGCACCCTGTATCTTTTAAAGAAAACTTACACCACATGAAGTTGAGAAATAGGAGTGCACTTTTCAATAATTGCATATGTAATTAATTTTCATGTTTTTCTCCTTAAAAATCCTTTAAATGAATGAAACTCAAATAATCTGAATTATGAGTCTAAATAGTATTTCAAAACAAAGTGAGCATTTATTAAAAAAAAAAATACCATTGCCATTTTCTAATGCATGGTAACACAAATATTTAGGTAGTCTATGAGAAGAAGTTCTAGTATTTTACTGTCTTACCAAGTAATTAAACCACATAGGAGACTCGTTTACGTTGAGAAATAAGTCTTTTAGTCATGGTTTACCACCTAGTATATGAATTGCAAACCAATACATAATAAGTTTGTAAGAAAATAAAGAGAGGAAACTTTTATAAAAATAAATGTATCCATAAGGTATTTTTTAGGCATTGGAAATACTGACATTCAAAAACCCATTTCTACTTACCCTTCATTCCTTCCTTCCTCCCTTCCTCCCTCTCTTCTCTCTGCCAGCAGTTCGTCTGCAATAATATAAACACTTCAAATGCTTAAAAACAAACCAATAATGGGTGGCACTTGTGGCTCAAAGGAGAAGGGTGCCGGCCCCATATGCCAGGGATGGCGGGTTCAAACCCAGCCCTGGCCGAAAACTGCAAAAAAACCCAAAGAAAGAAAGAAAGAAACAAACAAACAAAAAACAATAAAAATAAAACAAACCTGTTCAAAGAGCTTACATTTTCAATGAGTAAAAATACAAGGAAATATTTTCTAAAAACTGAATAAACTGTCAGGTTATAATTCTTTTAGAGTTAAAAAAAAGTTGGTTGATACATTGCAAACTCTACATATTTCTAGATACCTTTTTAAATGAATAGTCTTTTTCATAAATTAAAGAGAAAGAGGTTTGAAATGTCCTTATTTTTCTATAATGGATAATAACAAGAATGTTAAGTATTTACTGAGCCTTTACTATTTGCCAGTAATTGTGATAAATGCTTTTTTATTTCATTATTTTCCTTATTCCTTGCAAGACTCATGACTGGTACTGTTATTTCTGTTTGAGAATATCAAAACATGGAGAAGTTAAATGATGATTTATAACTATCCTTCTATTAAATTGTATGTATTTCTTGTTTCTGTGTCTTATTTCAACAGCCCCACCTGGGGTATAGTCATGACTTCATACACATTTCAGTAAATAAAAGGAAATTCTGTACTCTACACTTGCCATTGTGGCACCCACATATTAATATCTATTGTGTACTGATGGGGCTTAGGCATCCATTAGTGTGTTTTTTGCATTTTAATAGATATCACAAACTTGAAAATTCCAACATTTTATGCATTAAAAACTAAGCTATTGATACCTGTGAACTTCCTCTAAGCATCCCCAGACTCTTAGTCTTTCCCACCCCAGGGGCTAAAGCCAAGACATTCATCCTTGGATTCTCTTTTTCCCTCTCCATTCTACATCCAGTCCATCAGAAAATACTGTTATCAGTACTTCCAAATCCATGTAGAACCCAGCTGCTTTCCATTAATTTGACTATGGCCTCTCTGATCTAAGACTCTACCTCTTCTCTCATAAATTACTGCAGTCACTGGCTGAATCATTTTTGTTGCCTCTTTGGTCCCTTCAGTCTATTCCTACAGCAACCAGAGGCATCATTTTAAAATCACAAATATACCATGACACTTCTTTTTCAAAATTCTCCCATGTTTCTTATCTCACATAGAATAAAAATTAATATTCTTACTTGCTCTGTGTGGTCAGACCATGCCTTTTATCGTATGCCTGTTCACTTCGGCTCACGCAGCTATGCAGACATCATGGCCTATTCACTGACCTTTGAAGACAGCAGACCAGCTCCTGCCTCAGTACCTTTGCAATCCCATGTACTCTGTCTGGGAAGCCCTTCGTCAGCTACTCATATGACTGCCTTATTATATTCTTTGTTGTTTCAGTTAAATAGCACCATGTTGATGAATCCTTCTTCACCCTTTCTCCTAACTCTTTCTATTCTCTTTTTTTCCCATTATTTCAGAAGTCAGTAAACTACACCCACTAGATCAAATCCTAACTATTACCTATTTTTGTCCATGAAGCTTTGTTGGAACACAGACACTCCCATTTATTTACATTTTGTCCATGTTTGTTTCTGTGCTGCAAAGACAGAATCGAGTAGATCTTGCAGGAGCCATCTGACCCTCCAATTCTATCATATTTATTATAGGTCTCTACAAAAAATTGCCAACCCCTGTTATGGTTTTTTTTTTTTTTTTTTTTTAACCATTATGTACCAAATAATGCATTTGATTTATTTATCCCATTGTCTGTCTCTTTCTTTTTGAGAGTAAGCTCCTCAGCGCAGGAGTTTTCAGCATGGTGTTTATTGCAGTATGCCCACCAGGAACAGTGTGTGGCACACAGAGTGTTCAACAAATATTTCTAAATAGGCCAGGCATGTGGCTCATGCCTATAATCCTGGCCCTGTGGGAGGCCAAAACAGGTGGACTGCTTGAGCTCAGGAGTTGGAGACCAGACTGAGCAAGAGTGAGATCCCGTCTCTAAAAATAGCCGAATGTTGTGGCTGTTAGCTGTAGTCCCAGTTACTTGAGAGGCTGAGGAAGACGATCACTTGATCCCAAGAGTTTGAAGCTGGTGTGAGCCATGATGCCAGGACACTCTACTGACGGTGACAAAAAGACTTTGTCTCAAAAAAAAAAAAAAAAAAAATTGTGAATCCAAGAAGAAATTTGCTGGATGGCCTTTTCTGACTTTATACACTTAACCTCATTTCTTGTGAAGATGTTAATCCCTCTATAACTTTATGACATACCTTATTCTGAAAAAGAAAATGTAATTTTTTTTTTCTTTGTGACACAGAGTCTCACTCAGTGGCCCTGGGGCTGAGCACCATGGCCTTATAGCTTACAACAACCTCAAACTCCTAGGCTGAAGTGATTCTCTTGCCTCAGACTCCCAACTAGCTGGGAATACAGGTACCCGCCACAGCATGCAACTATGTTTAGGGATTGGGTTTTGCTCCTGCTCAGGATGATCTCAAACTCCTGAGCTCAAGCAATCCACCAGCCTCAGCCTCCCAGAGTACTAGGATTGCAGATGTGAGCCACCTCACCTGGCAAAAGAAAACTTAATCTTGTTAGGAAAACTAATATGTATGATGATAACAGTGATTGTTAACTATCAATTTTGGATTAAATCTGGATAATAAAGACAACCTTACTCCACAGGAACTTGAATTTTTTAAATTATTTTCATGAATAAATTTTGATAAGAAAATGTGGTATGTGTAACACTGTAGAATAGAGTAAGAATACAAAATATAGGAAATGTTCTTGCTATCTTCATCATTAAAAACAAATACTTTGAAAAAGCATGTGTGCCATTCCTATGTGAAACATGCAACTGGTACATTATGCTTTGTTGAAAGAAGTCCAGACCCTAAAATCAGAAGAAATAGTTTAGAGGCCTAATCCTACCATGAACCATGAGCCTATGGAAGAGATTATTAAAATATTCACCTTATAGAATTATTTTGAGGATTAAATGTGACCACTATAATTTAACTCTCCCTATAATAAATATTCAGTACATATAAGCTTAAATCTGGAAAATATGAGCAAATTTTATTAAAAACCAACAAAGGCTATAACTTTATGGATTACCGCTACCCAAGTGAAAAAATACGGTGGACAGAAATTTGACTTAGTTTCTTTCTCACCATTGGCTTGGCGTGGCTTTCTTCTCACCTATTTTTCTATGTGGTTTCATAGAAATCTAAGGTGACCTGACCTAAATTGACTCAGATTTTCCACTGACCAGTTGTGTAGGCTTAAGCGAGTTATTTAACATCCTTGAGATTCAATTTCTCCTTATGTAAAATGAGGATGATAAGACTATCTAACTCATGGTACCCTTATGAGAGTTAAAGGATAATGCATATAAAGTGCTTAGCAGAGCCTCTAACATATTTTAGAGTTTCAATTCATCAGGGCCCTCCTCTTTCTCTCTCCATTTAAGTTCTACGACTCGTAGTCAGGCATTCATACAGGGTGTAGTTATACACATAATGTTCAGTTTTCCTATTAATTAAATCTATTTATTAAATAGATTAATTATTTATTATTATAAATAATATATTTAATAATATATATTTATTAATTATTAAACCTATTAATCTATTATAAAGTATTAAATATAATTTATTTGTAAATATATAATAAATAAATAAAATTAATAAAATAATAAAATAATAATAAATAAATAAATAAATAAAAATAAAAAAATAAAAAAATAATTAAAATAATAAAATAATAAAAATAAAAAATAAATAAATTAAATAAATTAACTTAAATTAAATATAAATTATTGAATTTATTAATTAAAGTAAATCTACTAAGGAATATGGCATGATATGTAACATCCTATCTCCAGAGCATGTAAATTCTACTGGAGTTTTGAAATTTTACTCGTGTATGTGTATACACACACACACACACACACACACACTTATACACACAAGAAAACTCAAAGAAATTTTTCTTTGATAATAAGTTAATCCCCAAGAAAAAAACAAACAAGTGTAGATAAGTTTTCACTAACCTTTAAAATGATATCATGTAGTTACTGTATATTTACTCTAGTACTGGGCATATTTAGTCCCTTGAAGCCCATTCTCACTAATATCCTTATTCCTAGCATCAATTCAGTTTATAAAGATTTTGGGTTGAGGAAGGGAAATTTCCAGGTTACTTTTGTTTTACACTGTGGGTTAGAAAAGAAGTTGTGTTACTGTAAATTCTAACACACAGCTCAAGGATTAAAAGAAGTCTGCCCCCATAACTCTATTCTGAGCTCTGGCTCCTAGTGTAAGTTGGCCTGTTTTAGAATTAAAACTCAGCATTTTCTCCTCTTCATTTATTTTCTCTACTACTGCTGTGTACAGGCTGGAATGACACAGTCCTCCTACAGTGCACCTGCAAGCTCTGTCCTGGTAGTGCAGCCATTCCCACCCACTTAGAACACATGTCTCTCTCCCTGGAGTCTCTGATGATCGATTTTACCTTTATCTGCCTTCTTCTGCATTTCATCTGTCTCTTTGATCAGGCTGTAGTTTGACCTCTTTCTAGCTTGAAAAGGATTTAGTCATAGACTTTCCCACCTGTCCTAACCTTTCTCAGAGTCAGTTATTTTTCCAGAGCATCAACTGCTATGGAATTCTACAAGCTAACTTCAAATAGTAAACTCTTCAAACACACTTTGCTGAAAGGAGTTGTTCATAGGTGTTTTATGGTCTAAATAAAACTGGGCTTAGTCAACGTTGTGGAGCAGTCAGAGTTCATCTTTCTCTTCCTTGTTATCCCTCAGAACATGACTATCCTTTCATTTCACTTCTTTAGGGTTTGGCTTTAGCTGGTTGATACCACTGCTTAACTATTGAGTTAATAGTGGTCTTCATGGTCTTTATTGTCAAATCTCCCTCTCACTATTTGAATTTTCATATACCATATTTCAAGGATTCAAATATATTTTACATATAATTTCACATCTTTGAAATTGGGATAAATCTTACAATTGATGGCCTATCATTATTAAAATGGAAGTATATTTTCTTCCTAAATTGTACACGAAATAACAATGTGTCTTAATAATAGATGACATCTTAGATAATGTCTAAGTCTTTCATTTTCAATGAAGTCAGAAATTAAGGAGTTCTAAAAATCATAAGACTTTAATTTGTGGCAGTCATTGCCTACCAGTGAAATTTCATGCACAATAGAATCCTAATGGAAGTGTTAATATTTGATCAGGGAATAACTTCCTTACTTCTTCCAAAACCTACCAAGTGGGTGAATAGTGACTCTAGCTGACCTTAACTCCAAAAGGAATATCTTAACATTTAGGTGATGCAAGCAGCTTGCATTGCAGGGATGGGGGGGTTAACATTGTTTTTGCAGAATAAGTTTCTGATATTCAGGAAGATTCTAAAATGGATTTAAAAAAATGTAAATAAAGAGAAAGGAGCGGGTATAGATTATATCCCCAAGGGACTCTCCCTGTTCAGTTAAGCAAGAGATAATAGACTGTAAAACCTATTATATAAAATGCCATAAAGAGTCTTACCCTGATTCTTAGCACTCATATTTGCTTCCTTATGACTGTTTTATGAAATTTCTCTTTATAAAGTAGAGGTATGACACTGTGAATGGGATAGAATGAAAATGCAATAAAATAGACAATGTGCTTAGTTTCCTTCCATTAAACTATTTAATTTGATCATATAGGCTGTGACCCTTACTCCTTTTCCAATTATTAGTTCATGATTCAGAAGTCTAGGTGAAATATTACCCCTTGCACAAAAATCAGACTGCTATTTTTTTATATTTGTCATAAGTTTGCCTGGCCATGTATCTTTAGAAATCTCTCTGAGCTTTTGGGACTACCCGCTTGCAAGGGGAAGAATCTGCCACGGGAAGAATCTGCCACTCGAGTGTGAACTTGCAAATTAGCAACAGAGAAGAAGCTCACTCTCTTCCCAGTAAATTCTATTTACAGAAGCCAGAAATGTTATTTTTTTCTAAAACTATAATCATTTATTTGTGCCAAAATATAGCTAACATATTATTAAAGCTTAATTATTTAAGATCATGCATCAAAATTGAAAAATAAAATTATAAGTTGAACTGCAAGCAATTATTTTCTAGGCCATCACAAAATCTACATAGATCATAACTCAGAGAGGAAGCCAACATTCTCTAAATTTTTAAATGTTATCCAGATATTTCTGGTGAAGGAGATCCATGGACTACATTTGGATATGCTTCAAATTGATAATCTTTATGATTTCTTTGGATTTTTTTTTAGTATATTTTCTAGTTAATTTAATTTAAATACTATCTCTGAGTATAACCTCTTATACTCTCTCCAATTCTGATACAACATACTAAGAAACTCTTGATTGAATTAGAAACATTCTAGTATGTTTCATGACCTTTTACTAACTTTGAAAATCAGTTTTGGCCTATTATACAAGTTTTACTGACAGTCTATCTTTTCATTAATAAATCAGGATCTTTAGCTCTGTCAGTGTCAGTGCAAAGTCTGAGTGGTTGTTCATAACAAAGGAAGGCAAGTTACCAGAATAATATTTTTAAAAACTTCCTTTGGGTTAAGTTTTCTTTTCATATATATATCTGCCTTATACGTTACACTCAAGAAACTAAAAACCCAAGTCACTGCAGAAATCTGCTCTTTCTTTTTTCATAAGAATAGTAAAACTTCCATAGTTGGCCAATTCCCTCATTGACTACCTCCTTAAGCTGATCTGATATGTACATATGCGCCATATGTACATATCACTAATCACTACAGAGGGCCTACTTCCTTATTTTAACTACCTTTATGTTTTATTTGTTACAATTTGTTACAATCTCTGGGTGATCAACTTACAGAGGTTCTACTGTATATTTATACAAGTAGCTTAGTATTCTCCATATTTGCTGCATAAATCTTAAATTGACTGAAGAACACATTTAAGGAATGCTAATCTGAATCACAATCATTTGCAGGAATTTAAGCCTAAAAAGAGTTGTACTTATTTATTAAAATTTTGCCTTATCATCGCCAAATATTTTTTTTAGTTAGTCCAGGATCAAATTTTCTCCTCAGGTGCATCAGCTTTCCGTGTTGACTAACACTAAATAGGGAATAAGTCCAATGGAAGAATTACATAATACATAAAAGGAGTAAGTTGTCCCCCAAGCCACCGTAACTACCATCTGCTATGTCTTACACATGTTTCTGTCTTCTCTGTGTACAACTTGTTCTGCCCACCCACTCTGCTATTTTAATTTCTTGCCAGCTCAGCCTACCATGATCTGAAAACTCATGGTTTTCCCCCCTCTTTTTTAGCCATTTGATGTGGTCATGAAGAAAGCCAAAGTTACTAATGTGAACCAAAAGATCCAGGTAAAATTGAATTAGCTGTTGTATTTGGAAAGTTGATATTTAGGCTACCTTCTATTCCTTTCAGTTACAATTTCTACATTTCCCAGAGATGTTCAAATTTCTTTGAAAAGATCCTACTCAACAATCAGCCAACATGAATTGTGAGTAGCATTATTTATTTAAGCTAAAAAAATAAAAAATAAAAAAATAAATAATGTTTACAGTCTAGGTAAAATACACAGCATTCTAAAGAGAAAAGTTTTAATGTGAATGTCACCTTTTAGGACTTACAATTCATTCACGATATTAATTATAGAGTTCTAATTTTCATTTGTATTAGATCACAAATTCTGCAGAACTACTGAATTCTGAAGATACTGAGGTCTTTGTGCACAATTTATGATTCTTTTAAAAATATGTTATTCTCCAATATTGTCAGAAAAGGGCTAAACAATTTATAAATTCACAACTTTTCTTGAATTCATCTGAGAACTAAAAGCAAAAGCCAACCAACTAACCAGAACACTGTGAAAAGGCAGGTACCAAAGGAAAGCACTGGATATAAACAGCAGCTTCCCTAATGCAAAATTCACCAGACACCGTGGGGAACTCAGCTAAAATTACTGATAAATTCCAGGCAGAGGGCTGAACAGACTTGCTGAGAGTGTGAAGACTTTGAAAACCATGGATAGGAAAGAGGGGAACTCTCATACAATACCAAACTTTATCTCTGTGTAACCCACCAGGTTCTAACTGGGAAAAATGGAGGTTGTGGGAGTCCAAAAGGGAGTGTTTAGGTAGAGCTCCCTTCATGTAGGAAGGGACAGGAAAACCAGTCATGAAAAGAGGCAAGAGGCAATCCCCAATGGCCTACCCTTAACCCCACTCTTCTTCTTCATCTCCTTCATGAAACAAAAACCTTGATTTACAGAGGGAGAGTTAACAACACATGTTGTTCTTAGGATACTAATGAAAGCCCGTAGAACCTGGCAGAGACAACAAGAAAAAACCCTATCTCTAGAGATGGGATAAGAATATGTTCTTAGCAAGAACTATGGCTGGATAAAGAGCAGTTATGCTTTGAAAGCCACAGCTCTGAGCCCCAAGAACTCTTTCTCCCTTCATGACTTACTACCAAGCTAAAAACCGTCAAGTAAGATGAATATGATGCAAGTAAGATGAATATGATGCAAGTGATGTCTGCAAGAAGCAGACACTCTATAGGGTACAATGCAAAAGGGAAGATTGAACAGGGAAAGTGAAGTAGGAATTGAGAAAAAAATTTGAATATCCTATTTCATTGGGATAAAATCAAGCAATCTAACAATTGCCTAACAGGAACCCCAAAAAGCAAATCAGAAAAGAATGGGGCAGAAGAAAAATTTGGAAAAAATAATGGCCAAGAATATACCTATAGACACCAAAGCACAAATGCAAGAAGCTCAAAGAACATCAAACAGGATTAAAAACGCCTTTCAAGGGATGATACACATGTGGGAGGAGGGTGGACAAACCTAGGCTCATCAGATTAAACAATGCTAAAACCAAAAGACAAAAGGAAAATCCTAAAAGAAGTCAGAGGAGGAAGAAAAGACATATTGCTAAGAAACAAATATGTCATTGCTAATTTTTCTTTGGAAAATACTTTTAAACAAATATTGCCCTTCTATAATCTTCTATCCAGCAAAAATATCTTTCAAAACTAAAGTAAATGTGGGCTTTAAAAAACAAACAAACAACAACAAAAAAACACTCCAAACAATTCATTTGCATTAGATCTACTCTATAAGAAATGTTGAAGGAAATTCATCAAACAGAAGGAATATAAGAGAAAGATTGAGAATACACAATTTTGGGGTCTTTACACTATTTTCAAAATAGTATATAATTTTATTTGCAATAGATTTTGATTAATTAAAGATTCACATGAAAACCGTAAATCAATCACTAAAATATGAAAAAGTATCAATAACATGTTAATAGTAGAGATAAAAATTGATTATTACAAAATGTTATTAAAACAGGAAAAAGTAGAAAAAGAGGAAAAAATAGCAAACAATGGATAGAAAAGCCCAGGTAGCAGGATGGTAGATTTTAACCCTCTAGGCTTTTGTCTTCCTGTCTCCTCCAGGACAACCCTGAAAACCTTAATTTATATGTAAAATAAGAATAATTTATAAATAATCTTACTTGGAAACAAGGGGCATTTACCTTAGGATTTTCCTGTGATTTTTCTCTATACAAATGCTTATGGTTTCTCCCTATTGGGACAAACTTCCGATTTTAACCATTCATTTGTCAAGTATCCATTGATGTTCTTTGTGCCAAGGATTATGTAAAGGACTGTGGATACAACATTGAACACAACAGGCACAGATCTAGTCAACTTTTACTAATACTTAGAATACATGTGCTTGGTAAGTCAAGTAAAAGTTCCCACAAACTGTCTTCATGATTTTGTCATTTTTAACACCTACTTTGTTGGCCTGGCATGGTGGCTCATGCCAGTATTCCTAGCACTCTGAAAGACAAAGGCAGGTGGATTGCTTGAGCTCAGGAGGTTTGAGACCAACCTGAGGAAGAATGAGATCCTCTCTTTACTAAAAATAGAAAAACTAGCTGGACACACTGGTACCTGTGGTTTTATCTACTTGGGTGGCTGAGGAAGAGGATTGCTCAAGTCCAAGAATTTGATGTTGCTGTAAGTTGTGATGCCACAGCACTCTACCCAGGGTGACAGACTGAGACTCTGTCTAAAAAAAAATGATAAAAAAAATAAAGAAAGAAGAAGTGTTCAGTTTTAGACTATTGCTGTTCACCTATATAGTTGAAGGTTCTGATTCATCCTATCTTCTGCCAGGCAATCTCCTGACCTCTGCCCAGACAATTCCCCTGAATATCTCCTGTGCTACAAAGACATTTCAGGGAGACAGAAATTATATGTAACCTCATAAATTGAGGACATCTCAAAGTCGGGCTTACAAGTTACAAGTGGGTTTAAAGATTCTTTAGTTTACAATTTGATGAAAGAGTTAGGCTTCTGGGGTGTGGCTCAAGGTCATGGTCCTCAAATTTGGCTCAGAATCAACCTCTTTAAATTATTTATTTGTAAAGAACATTCCCCTGTCACTCCCAAACACTAGACTGAGGCAGGGATGAGTGTCTTAATTCCTAAAAGGAGGGGGAGATATGTTAGAGAGAGAGAGAAAATAGCTTTACCTCCCTTTTGGGCTATTCCCCCCTTACAAAGTGATAAGTATACAATAGTTACCTGAGAGAATTATAGAGGGACCAAGTTGGCATTCCTAATTTTGATTTGCCTTGGGCTTATTCTTTCTTGCCACATCCAGTTAGATGAGATTCACTTAATCATTCAATTTAATTTGTATTTTATTGAGTGCCCAAGTTGTGTGGGGTGTTTTATACTAGGAATGTAGTATGAAGCAAAAAAGCAGAAGACTCTGCCTTTTATGTTTATGTTCATTGCAAGCACAGAAAATAAATAAATAAGTAAATAAATATAGAATAGGTAAGATGTTGAGAAATGGCTATTTTTGGTTGAAGCTCTTTATTAGTTTTTGTGACTCTTACTAAATATCTGGCATCATTTCCCTTTAGCCTCTTTTCTCAGGAATTCTACCCCTAATTTACCAGAATTTCTTTCTTCAGTAGGTCCTTGGTTTTGGGAACTCATAGACCACAGATTCCTGGTAAGATAGGATTGATTAGACAGAAAGTAATACAGAAGGAGTAAAAATCACCAGACCTTCTGGCAAAAGGAAAGACCCAAGTCAGAAGTCACATGGATTTTTTATCTAGGGGTAAATATAGTCTGGAGATTTGAACTTTGGCCAGGAACTTGGTAGGTGGAAAAACACCTTTTCAAAGTTAATGACTGTATTAACAAATGAATGAATGCAGTCCCTCACCTGGGGTAAGGTTATTAGGTCTTTGCAGTTTTTGCTTCAGGGAAGGAATTAGGGTGTGTGCTCCCTACACAAGATGGAACCACCAAAAACTTTTCAGGCTGCTTTGTTCATAACCTTCTAGAACCCAGAGGGTGTGGCCTGGAAAGGGCAGCCTGTTCCTGCCCAGAGATAGGTGTCTAATTTCTGAGCTCACCTGGACATAGAGAATGGGGGAGGGAGGGTTCCTGTGCAGCCCCGAGTAGGGGAACCCTGTATCACCTAGATTGCCATACACATAGATTTAGCATCCCTGAACTCTGACCTCACATGACTCACCTCAGCACCTTTTCTCTTTTCTAAGGTCATGAAATTTTGGAATGATCCTGGTACTCATGGCATTATTTCCCTTCTATCTAGGATTACACTTTGTTCTATATCTAAAACCAAATTGTATATTTTGGGTTAAAGGGAAAGTCAATTACCAATCTTATAAAAAGATATGGAAGGAGACCGGAGTTTTATACTATGAACGAGAGTTTAGATGAATGGACAATTCCAAGTGAGCTTATAAGAAATAGTCTATGTGTAGATATGAATAAATAAATAAATATATTTTAATTGATTTAAATAATTATATATTTATGGGATACATAATGATGTGTCCAAACAGATAAAGCATAGTGACCAGATCAAGATAATTAGCATATTCATCATCTTAAATAATTATCAGTTCTTTGTGTTGGGAACGTTCAATATCCTTCTAGCTATTTCCAACCAGATATTATTGTTAACTATAGCCATCCTACAGTAGTGTAGAACACTGGATTTCTCCTGTCTGGCTGTAATTTTGTCCCTTTAATAAATCTCTGCCCATCCTCCCCTTCTCCCAACACTTCCCAGCCTCTACTACCCTCTGTTCTACTTCTTACTTCTATAAGCACTACTTTTTTTTAGCTTTCACATATAAGTGAGAACATGTGGTGTTTAACTTTGTATTTCTGGCTTATTTCAGTTAACATAATGTCCTCCTATTCCATCTATGTTGCTGTGAATGACAGGATTTTATTCTTTTTATGCATGAATATTATTCCATTTTATACATACTACATTTTCTTTATCTATACTTTGTTGATGAACATTTAAGCGGATTCCGTATCTTGGCTATTGTGAACAGTGCCACAACTATTACTGTGGATCACATTTGTTAGAACAAACGTTAGGGTGCAGATGATTCCTTGATCTACTGAATTCCTTTCCTCTGGATAAATGTCTAGTAGTGAGATTGCTGGAGCATATGGTAGTTCTACTTGTACTTTTTGAGGGACGTCTACATTTTTTCTATATAGTCGCTGTACTAGTTTACATTCTTGCTAAAGATATGTAAGATTCTCTTTTCTCTCCATCCTCACCAGCATTTGTTATTTATTTATTTATTTTTGTCATTTTAATAAGAGCCAAACTGTGGAGTTGAGTATGGTTAGAAAACGAAAGCAAATGATGTCTAAGAATTGTGAGTGAACATTCTCACAGAGGGGAAGGTAAGAGGCACATCAAGAAGAGACGTGTGTTTTAATTCAACTTGTTATTATGTTGTTTGGAATATTGCATCCTCATTTGTAAGTGACATATGTTTGTAATTTTCCCTTTAGAATAATATATTTTCTCCAATTTTAATATCAGGTGTATCCAGATCAAGTAGAATGATTTTGAAGTATTTCTTCTTTTTCTATTGTCTGTAAGATTTGACATGATTTGTTTTTTGAAATTATCCTTTACTTTTATTTATAAATATTAGTTGTCTATTTTTTGAGTCTTAAAAAAAAAAAATAAGAAGTTAACTGATGACTCCTACTGAATCTCAGAGTCAAAGCATTCTATAATAGACATACTCTTACTTGACAATATGAATGCTACTTTCTTTGCATTATTATTATCATTATTATTGCCTAATATTTTGATGTAGCAATTGTCTGATTCCTTTTCTGAATGTATTTATGTTCCTTTGTTCTTTAGGAGGTTTTTGTTTCCAGTCCTTAATTTAAACATTGTTATTGTTATTTAAATTTAAGCCTTTTTGATTTTGTGAGAGCAAAAAAATGGAAACCTAATAAACACTTGTGTATGTAAAAATAAAAGGGGGGGGGTGGATGAATGAACACTTTCTGGTATTTGTCTTCTACCCCACTTTTTCCCCTATATGTTGCAGTGCTATTGACTTCCTTCTTTGCACATCTCCACTATAATATAAAGTTGATGAGAGTGAAACCACAACTCATAATAAACACTCAAATATTTGTCAAATTTGTTATAAATGTGTGTGCTTTTGTATGTGTTGAATGTGTTTCTGTGTATACATATGAACTTGTCTCAAGAATTACGCCATTTAAAAATATTACTGACCAAGTAAAAGTAAAAGTTATTACCTCTGATTAAGTAGGGCTTTTTTGGAAATATATATATTCTTCCAGAAAAATAATATGCCACTAATAAATTTATTGATTTCATTAAAAGTTTTGAATTTGGGCCTCCATAGTAAAACTACCTCAGGGAAAAAGTTCAAAGGAATTATAATTCAAATGAATATAAGCATGAATGTCTAACAACATATGTTGTTAAACCAATGAAATACCCATTTTGAAAAAAAAAAAAAATAACTAATGTGAGTCTCTTGGTAGGTCAACAGCATGAGATATTCAACCTGATTTTAATTTAAATATGTTATGCAGTTAGCTAAATTTTACCTCGCATCTCCAAAGTGATACTTCTAGTTTCCCTGTTTTATTTTTTATATAAAAAATATTTGGGATATCCAAATTCAGTCATATTTTAATTGTTACATGTGAAATGCTCTACTTAGACTTAGACATAGAATATTTAAATTTCATAAATTTTATTTTCTACAGATACTATGACAAGTTTTATATGTTGTAGGCACTTAATACAAAGTTATCAAGTAAATGCTTCTGATTTTGTTAAAATAAACATTTATTTTTTATTTTAGCCCAAGAAAAGGGTTTGATAGTTTGGGTGCAGTGGCTTACACTTATAATCCTAGCACTGTGGGAAGCCTAGGCGGGAGGATTACTTGAGCCCAGGAGTTTGAGGGTGCAGTGAGCTATGATGATGTGCCTGATGCCGTTGCACTCAAGCCAAGGTGACAGAACAAGACTGTTTCTCTCTCTCTCTTTCTCTCTCTCACACACACACATTTGCTAAACAATTATCCTGAGAATTTAAAGTGAATTTGTAAAAATTATAAGGGCCAAATAATTAAAATAATTTTATAAATTAAAGTAAATAGATGAGATTCTGTCCTCATTTCTGAAGAGGTATTTTCAATCTGTAAGAGATATTTCCAGGCCAAAATAATTTAGGAAGACACGTTAGGGCTAAAATTCATTGAATATAAGTAAAGTACAGTAACTTAGCTGATTGAGTAGATATTTTAATGGCGTTATTGATGAATAATTACTTATTAGCATACATAAGAATTTTATAAGTGAAAGATAAAAATTCGGCCCCTCTAGAAATACTTGAGCCAGGTATGCACATAAAAATATCTTCAGAACCTAGAGCAGGTTGGTTCTCTATATTCCTTTCAGTACTGTGTTAATGTACACTACACTACCATTTCAAGTTTTAATATCTCCTCTGTACAAAAGTTCCTCCTCAACTGAAAATAAAATCTCTTACTTCTATTTCATAAATTCCAGCAAAAAGAATCTGACTAACTTGGCTCGAGTCAATTTTCCTTCTACATTTTAAGTCCTAATAGACAATTTTAAAATACTCTTCTGTGTTATTTATTTACTTGCCTTATATATACTGAGTCTATAGGTAAAAAATATTAATTATAGTATTTACAATTGTGATGTGATTCACTACTTTACTTGTGTCATCTGCAGGACAACACAAGAGTATCTTGTCACACAACATTAACTTAAAATCATGGAGACAGTTGCAATGAATTTATATTAACAGGGTCAAGAAAGCATAAAGCTTTGAGGAAGGGAAGTCTGATCCTTACTATCAAGCAATCATCACAAAAAGGAGTGAGGACCAAGGTAACATTAAGTTCTTAAGTGGAAGGAGGAATTTATAAATATCCACTCCAGCACAATGACTGAGACAAAGTCATCAATGTTTTCTTCCTTTTTTTCTTGTATTAAATTTTTCCCATTATTTTTTATAAGAAGCATTAGTGAACATTAAAATGCAACTTAATTTTTAGAATATACTTATGTATAAGTATATGCAGGTAAGATTGTGACTAAACTAGAAACAAAATTGATAGCAATCTGTGAAGAATATGATAAATAAGAGGACCTATTATCTTCCATTTTTGAAAAAGATGGGAGTATTTCTATTCAAACAGAAGATAGTTGTAGCAAACTTAGCAGAAACAAAGCCCTGTTTGCTATGTCATTGGATGATAATTAAGTATGAATAAAAGTGTGAGTGAAGGGGACACATAAGAAGCACCTACCTTATTGTAACAAATATGTTACTTGAAGAAAGCAGGAGCAGAATCTTTTCCCAAATTTTGCTCTCATATAATCTCTTAGACATATTATTAATAACAGTCCACATCCCTTCTCCTCCACCAACAAAACCATGGTATCTAGAGTCAAGGGGGACATCTCCTGACCATCATGAAACATACCTGAGGCAAAGAGAATACACTGAGATTCCAAACAATGGAAAGACACTGTTCATTAATGAAAAAATTGAGCCACTAGACCAACCCTTTCATAGCTTACTCTGGACATCTTGAGGGAGATAATAAAACATCAATTATTTCAGTCATTTTGGGTTATGAATTTTGATTCTTGAATCAAATTCATTTTAAGTATCTGGGCAAGAATTCCTGACTTGAACTCTTTTCCACACTGAGGAAAACCTTACCAGTGAGACCTTTCCGGACAACCTAGTATAGAAAGGATCCTTTCTCTGACAAGCTCCATAAAAGTTTTATTCATAACAGCCAAAAACAAGGGAAAATATTCTTAAAAATCAAGTGTTTATAGGGTGGCTCCTGTGGCTCAAAGGGGTAGAGCACTGTCCCCATATGCTGGAGGTGGTGGGTTCAAACCCAGCCCTGGCCAAAAACTGCAAAAAAAAAAAAAAAAAAGAAAAAGAAAAAAAAAAACAAAAAACCAAGTGTTTATAACTACCCAAATTACCCTAGCCAAAATAATTAATGTTTTTATATACAAAAGGAAAGAAAAAAAGTAGTTTCACAGTATCAAGATGTAGTGAACAGCCCCTTAATCAAGTGACTAAATGCTGACACAAGTGGGCACCACATGCTTCCTGGGAAGGGCACACTCACTCCTGGGGCGGTCCTGACACATCATGATCTGAATGGAACCATGTGAAGCATCAGAGGAATACAAATTGAATTACAAAATAACCATCCTGTGCTTCACAAAAAAGATCATCATCAAGGTAAAGAGGAGGAAAAGAGGCAAAAGAGATATGGCAACTAATTGCAACAAGTCATTCCTGAGTAAACCTTGGGCTGGGGAAATACACAGAGGCAGCCCATAGAATGGTCAGCGTAATTTGAATACAGATTGTGGGTGAGATTGTAGTACTGTCTGTTCCTGTGTGGGGAAAAAATACTACACACAAAGGTATCCAAGGTAAAGAGGCATGACATCTCCAACTTACTGTCAAATGATTCAGAAGAATCTTTTACGAAATTGTTTGAAAATTAAAACACACGTGCACACTCATGTGCACATGCACGCGTGAACACACACACACATAGTCCTTAGCTCATGCACTACTTCCCAGCTTTCTTGATCTCTCAGTCTGACACAGACGTTGTGTCTCCCATAGTAACTTGTACATACCACTACCATTTTTTATGCTGTATGATAATCCTTCATTTCTCTCCTTTCCTAAGGAAATCAAACTACTTGAGGGCAGAAACTGTGTCATGTTATAGCTTATTATAATTAGAGAACTAAACAATGGTTATTGAGTAAACAGATATAGATGTATAAGTTTTCAGAAATATAAATTCTACATATAGAAGAAAAATGCCTTACTATTAAGATAATCGTGTGTAAATCTGCCATCTTATGCATTTTCTAAATCATCTGATAGGAATTTGATGTGGCCTATGTGATTTATTTTAGAAGACCTAATAATCTATGCTGAAACACATTTAATATTTGGATTTTTACTACCACTAATTTGTTCACTAGTGACCCATTAGAGATATTGAAAACAGAATGAATATGATTAAGACAAAAGAATTATGTGCCAATCCTACACACACACACACACACACACACACACACACACATATATCATGTGATACTGTTTCATTACATTACATGTACATTACATGTATATCACAATATCACAGTACATTACACAGTGGGAAGAGAGAATAATTATTTTATCTATCTCCTTTTAATCTCATTCTACCTTTGTCTTATTTTCTCTTGTTCAGCTACAGGAACATTTACACAATTTCCTTGTCCAGTTAACTGATATTTGTTGCAGCCCCTACAGCCCTGGTCTCAATCGCTGCAGGCCTGACAGGGATTAGAAGTACAAGCTTGCAGGAGGCAGGCTAACCTTGATTGCAGGGTAGCCCCAAGCAACCTCCGCAGTAGCCTTTTATTTTTATTTTTATTTTTTTGCAGTTTATTTTGGTCGGGGCCGGGTTTGAACCCACTACTTCCAGCATATGGGGCCGCTGCCCTATTTCTTGAGTCACAGACCCACCGCCCCACAGTAGCCTTTTATTGAGACAGTACAAGACAGGCGAGGGGAGTATTAGACAATGACTACATGCCTAAGAATCGCCATGGGCTTGGTCTCTTTCTCTGCACTGAACACCTGCGGATTAATTGCCTGCAAATCATCTTGCTCAGAGGTCGTCTGGCTCTTGGTGTCCCCTACAGATATTTGCCAGCTCTATCTTGTAGGAAGAGAGTTTAGTGTAGGCATTATATTTTAGCTTTCTTACTACCAGAAGTAGTTTATTAGAAGGAAATTATGATTATCCATTTCTGATTCTTTCCTCCATATAGAAGAGTCTCTCTCCACCCTTTTACTCACTACACCCCAGATGGAGTCACTTGAAGTTGGCATTCTCAATAGAACTCGACCCCCATTTCTCTTAGAAGCATTTTCCTCACAAAGAACACAGTTTCTCTATACCTCCTGTGGGTGACTTTTCCCCACCTGTCAGGCCCTAGCTGGGCCCAGTGGATAATTCAACCTAAATTTAACTAAATTCCATGATTGGGTAGGTAGATCCAAATGGTTCTCACTCTAAACAAGGGCCTCCCATCTGGTCTGTATCTGTACATACAGTGATCATTTGGCTTCATCTGTCATCTCTTTATTTCTTGATTATTTTTCAGAACTCTGATGGACAAGGGGGACAGTATTTATTGAATACACTTTTGGGCTCAACAGAACAGATTGGTGCAGACTGGCCTTGTTTATATAGTATTTAGTTCTAATAAAGTTAGCGATGGAGCCATTCTCCTTGATCTTATATAGCTACCCTAATTACTATATTCTGGGTTCTTGAGAATGGACTCATTTCGAAAAAGAAAGCTAAGCAGAAGGATGTAAACATAAAAGCACTTATAAGAACTAGTGAGAAGCAATTCTATCCAGCTTCTACCTAAAACTAATTTTATTATTACTCTGGCAGAGATCATTCTTACTGGGATAAATGCACTGAGAAATTCTCACTTTTATCAAAGTGTAAATGAGATAGACTTTCTTTTTCTAGATTTCGTATTTATAATATTTCCTCAAACAGTTTTCCATAGTGTATTTCCAGAAAGATTAATATGGGTCATGTGAAAATAGTTGGAATATTGAGAAAAAAATTGGGTTGTGCAATATTAATCAGATTTATCTTTTACAACCTATTATTCTAAAACTGTTTCCTGCTAATCTCTGAGAGGTGAATATGGTTTGTACTACTCCTATTTGCTTGGGAAGTTTCATCAGGAGAGATTCGTCTCACTGGTAATTACCAGGAGTCAAATGAGAGGCCGACTGACTGGCTGTTTCCGGCAGTTGCACATTGGCATGTGTATAATTTTCACTGAAGTGACTTCAGACCCAGGGTGTGGGTCTTGGCTTTGCATAGCCAGGAACACTATTTTATCAGTTTTCCAAGGGATGATCAGGCTCTAGAGGACTCATTAATGCTAAATAAGCTTACAGGAAACAGATTTATAAACCAGAATGCCAATTTATTCACTTACACAGAACAATGCACTGCGCTATGTAACAGAATACTTGTATCAGCTGGCAAGAACATGCTCCTTCCTAGTAAAAAAGTCTTCTTGGGAAATCAAACTAAGATCAGATGGTTTCTGTGGTGAGTTGAGATGTGAAACAATGGAAATTGAATGTTATTGGGGAATGTTGTGTCAAATCGTGGTAGATGATGCATCCTCCTGCATTTCAGGTTTATATCTGCCAAAAAATAAAGGACAACCCCACCAAACCAGCCTACTACCCACTGTTGGAGTTATTACTGAAAAAATACTGGCTGATTTTAGTATTTACTTTAAAAACAAAATTTAAAAAATGCTACTGTATTCCTTAGCACTTCAAAAAAAGATTCTAACTTTTTTTATAATGGTTACTCCAAACGATTAATCGCTTTCTATCTTATCTTTCATTACTTACATTTCTGATTACTGTCTTGCCTATAGGGTTTTGGGAAGAAAGTTCCATAGGTTCCTTGATGAATTTTAGAGAACCTATTCATCTTATTATCAAGACATGTAAAATAGCCTCTTAGGGAGGGTGGATTCTACAAATGGCTGATCTCATTTGTTTTGTGTTGAACGATAACAGCTTCAATTCTCAAGGTAACAATTTCATGTCCATATTGACACATTTTAGTGTGCTTTCTACTTAAGAAGCATAATATCAATGTAAAGACCATGAAACTACAAAACTAAAATCCTCTACTGCTGTTGAAAGTTGAGATTTTATATCAAACATGTTTTTTTATCCTTCTTTTGAAGGGGGCACAACTAAGGAGTACCCTGTCTTGAGGTGGTCATTGTCAACGATTCTGTATAAGCCATAACATAAAAATAGTGCCCAGCCATTGCATGTGGCTCATGACATAAAGATGCATGTGATTCAGAATGTAACTTCAAGTGTATATTGATTGTATTAAATATGGATCAGAATTTGTTTTCAAGTTGAGCAAATGACCATCTGCCGATTAACCACTCATTTTGAGGTTAGCAGAACTAAATTGATTTCCCTTGAAAAATCCTTCTTCAAAACTAGTTGATTCTTCATTTCTTACCAATAAAGTCTTATCATTTTACAGTAACAATTTACTTTGTCTTGAATGTAAAGTCCCTGAAAGAATTTTCTCTGCTGTGGGTCATGTGAAGCTGAAGCAAAGAGAAAAGAAGGACCAGGAGGCCCCGGCCAGAGGCACATTACACCGAGTCTGAGACATTGAGCCTCCCACTCCTGGATCACTTTCTTACTATGTCCCCTCGGATGAGTCATTTAGCCCACGTGGGTCTCCTTTTCCCTGTCTTACTAGGAGAGTTATAAACTCACATAACTATGGCTGTTAAGGATATATCCTAGTGATTAAACTGCACAAAGCTTAGGAAACTAAAGAGTTCTGGGGAATTGAGACATAAAAGATGCAAAAATAAACCTGGAGGCCACATACATCTGTCTACAGTTGACTTAGTTGTAGCTGTTCATTTGGGATCACATTAAGCAACATTTTCTAAACCCTTGGAAGTAGGGTGATACATTAAATATAGTGATGGTATGATGGTTAATTTTATGTCTCAGCTTGCCTGGTTACTGTGTACTCACATTAAACATTATTTCTGAGAGTGTCTGTAGGGTGTTTCTGAATGAGATGGTCATTTGAATTTGTGTGGCCTCAGTAAAATAGACGGTCTTCCCCTCTGTGGGTGGGCATTATCTAATTCTCTGAGGGCCTCAGTAGAAAAAAAGGCAGAAGGAGGAACTTGCTCCTTTTTCCTGCTTGATTGCTTGAGTTGGGACATCTCATTTTGTCTCTAGACCGTAGACTGGGATTTACACCATCGGCCCCCTGGTTCTCAGACGCTGGGATTGGAACTGAATCATTCACTATCATACTACCAGCCCTTGGGCACTCAGCTTGCAGGTGGCAGGTGTGAGACTTCTAGCCTTCTCAGTCACCAGGGCCAATTCTTCTTGATTCTGTTTTTCTAAAGCCCAACTAATAAAGAGGGGGAGTCTGTCTACTTTAGCACCTTCTCCAATATTACATGGGAAAATTATGACTTTTGAACTTTTTTACTCAAACTTCCTTAATTTGCAAATGAAAGAACTGAGACCAAACGGATAGAGCTGAGACAGGACTGGAGAACTCAGAGTCATAAACATTTAAATCATAGAACTTGGAAAGCATTTTGCCTCACTTTTAGAAAGGAAAACTAAGGCCTGCAGTAAATAACTCACCAATTCAGGTTTCTTTGGTTGTTAGTCGCTAGCAAAGACCAACATCCCGCTTGGATCTTTTTCCCCAACACTCTGCTGCCTTCTTTAACATGTAGATGCTGAGAATTGTAGAAAACTTTAGTGATTATCTAGTTCACTCCTTTCTCTTTTTAGATGAGAAAACCAACCCACAGGATTTACCAACTACCCAGCAACAAAGTTGTAGCTAAAAGCCAAATCTTCTAAGCCTGCAGGGGTCCTCAAACTTCAGCCTGTGGGCCACATGCCGCAGTGTAATTGTATTTGTTCCTGTTTTGTTTTAAAGATAAAGATATGTGCAGTGTACATAGGAATATGTTTATAGTTTTTTTTTAAACTATAGTCCGTCCCTCCAACGGTCTGAGGGACAGTGAACTGGCCCCTTGTTTAGAGGATCCCTGTAAGGTATTCATATTTCCACATATTTGGTATTTTTTACTTATATAACAATAGTCATGAGGTCTAAAATGCTTGCACAACTATATTTTAAAATATTATGCACACAGTAATACAATACAAACTTTATGTTATTACATGATTTCATCTCCTAACACACAAACATGTTTATCTATTTCTGTATATAAACATATATTCCTCTTATTTTTGTTGGTTGAATCTACATCACAATTTTCATAAGTCTATAGGTTTTGGAGAGCAACGCTCAACGCTATTTCAGGAATCATATGTAAACCATTTCTATTCCAAGTCTTTTTCCATTGGTGATTCTATTTTTGACAAGTTTACAATCTGGTCATTATAAAATATGCTCCAATTGATTCATGAACTCTTGTGTAGACATACTGGTCAGAGGGCAGATGATAAGCTGGTGTTGATTATCATGAAAGGGTTCTGATTTCATAGGAGAATGCCAATAATCACCACAGGTGTCACAGGATTGCTTACTTTTGAGAGGTTACCCATATTTTTTCACAAATATGTAACTGCTAAAAACACAGGAGAAAAAGACAGTGCTTTGTAACCAGTGAGTACTTTTTAAAGGTAATATGGAGCCCAGAAGTTCATCCATCTATGGAAATTAAATCTATTTACCAAACTAGCTTGTGAGGAATTCAACATTTCACTATACCTTAAGTGAATAAATATGTTCCCTAAAGCCTATTTTAAAATATAACATTTGTCTTTACTGGTGTATTTTCAGCCTTGACATAGGGGTTACATTGTTAATATTTTACTTTCACTACCTTAATTTTTTTTTTTAAAGCCAACTTTGCTTTTTCTCTCTCTGGGGAAGAACAAATGGACAGCTTTCCTCTCTCGTACTCCTCCTTCCATTACCATCACAGCGGAATGCATCTGAGACTGCAATAATTCAGTGATGAAATACAAAATGTCGCAATGCCATCTCTTTCAAAGTGAACTGAGATTTTGCTATGCCATTTTAGGTGCACTAATAGCAACTCAAGTCCCATGGAGTATCCTAATGTGAATTTAATGAGCTGATAGCATATAAATGACAGTACTATGAGGGTGAAGGTGACATAACCTTTTTCTTTCTATTTGATGTTTGTCTTTGAAAAACTACAGATCTGTTTAAAATGTACTGCATTATTACTAAGTGGTGCATCACTCACTAAAGAAGCTACTATTGTTTTAGCATTTAAGAATATTTTTTTCTTTTACTGGAACAAGTAGCAGGAGCAATTTTTTTTATCATTAGGATAATAAAAATCTGAATAGTCTTTTCTCTGAACAAACACAGATTATGTAGTGCTCTGGAATTTATTTTGCCATAGGCTGATAGTCTCTGGTGACAAACATTTACTCATTTGCCCTATATCTTTTGAACATCACAGTCAGGGATTAAGGATACTAAATTGAACTTTAGAGATAGCAAAACTAGCCATCTTCATATGCAGTAGGATGCTATCAAGACAGTATTTAAAAAAGCTTTGTCAATTATAATCAATTCCTCAGTTTAAATGTGTCTTTCAGTATGATCCACTGTTTGTGAAAATCCAGGTAAGTAAATTACATTGGAGTAGCATGGCTTGCTCCAGACACTAATGGAAATGAAATAAGGGGAAATAATTGACAGATTTTTTAGAATAGATGAAAAACAATTCAATATTTTTGATGATGATCAGTAATAATAAGCATAATGCTACTCTGTAAAAGTTTATGACACTCCCACGTGTCTTTGGAGGGTTTGTACATAGTATTCTAAAGTGCTAAGTAAGGTATCAGAGCATGCAGGAAGGTTTGGGGGTGGAACGTGGATCAATGTTTGAAATGAAATACCCTATATACTCGAGTATAAGCCGAGTTTTTTCCGGCACAAATCCCGAACTCGGCACAAATTTTGTGCGGAAAAAACTTGGCTTATACTCGAGTATATACGGTAGGTAAGGATAAGAAGCCTGTGTACCTGTGTTTCACTTGACTAAACATCTTTGATTGTCCTCCTATTTTAAAAGAAAATATATGCCTCAATTTTTTCTATGCCTTTTGAACTTTTTATTCAAACTTCCTTAATTTGCAAATGAAGGAACTGAGACCAAATGGACTGTGTGGTTTTTCTGAAGTCTCCAAGCTTACTTAACTAACAGAGCTAAGCAAGATGACAACACTCATCCTCTGATATTCAGTGTTTGTTTCACTTTCATAGCTACATGAAGACATGAAAAAATGGTGAAATCTATGATTTTTAAAACGCATCAACCATTCATGCAAGTCTAAACAACTATAGTGATCTGAAGGAAAGCTGGCATACTAACTAAAAAGTTGAGTATCTCTTTGCAAAAATCTGTCACAACTCAAGAAGTATATCAGCTTTCAAACAAAAATATACCTTGGGTTGCATTTTTATGAATATAAAAATTAAGCAGCTTAAGAGTCTCAAAAGTTTGGATTTTAGCAAAGTTCAAAAATCTTTTGGTTGCCAGGTGACAAAGCAAAACATATCACATATGCTTAACAACCAACATGTACATATTTTGTCTCTCCAACGTTTCTAGGGCTGGTCAGGCATCATGATGCATTATGCCTCAAGGAGCTTCCAGCAGGGACAAATGTTTATCTGTTTCAAAAAGCATTTTCTTAATCCTTAACAAAAACACCCCAATGTTTCTCATTGCTTAATGATTGAGTAAAGGTTAACGCACCCAGTAGAGATTGCATTCTGCTTTATATTTGGATTGTCTCAGGGATAGTATTTATTAAGTGAGAATCACTGGTTATATCATGGTTCCAAAACACTAAACATATGAAAAGGCTTTTTTTTTTTTAACCTCCCGCAATCCCATGAACTATAAAGGCATTATAATATTTGGCGTATGTATTGTCATTAAAATATCAAATTATTTTTGTAACTTTCATGTATTATACTGAAGTCCAAGTATTATACTGCATTTTACATGTATTTAAATGCCCTTTTCAGGCTTAGGAAATTCCTTTGAGGCAAAAGATCAGTGAAAACATCTTTTATTATATTTAATGCCTGGCTCAACAAAAGGTAAAATGATGTGTTATTCATAGACAAATTCCAAAGAGGATATTAATTACAAAATGAAACTATGTCTACTGAAGAACAATTAACAACTTCTGCTCACTTAAAAGTCAACAGCTGATTTATTGGTTACTCGTGGCAATACAATTTTAGGGCAAAAAAAATAAAAAATCATATTTGACATTTTAAAAGAACCTATAGATTTTAAATTTCTATTCTTTCTTAATGTTTGAAGTAAGATGTGATTAAAATGTAGTGAGACAAAAAAGATTAACTACTAGGAAAGATTTGAAAAAGAGAAATATTGGACTCTTCTTGGGTCTTTTACTTTTTAGAATTATTCTAAACTGTATTCTGTAGATATGCAATTTTTATCATGGGGCACAGACCTTGTCTGGGTTCACTCCAAACTCAATATGAGAAATTATCTTTAATGTTGCCTAATATTAATAATTTTATAAGAAGAAAGTTTAGTAATACTATACTTTATTGATTTTAAAAGTTAATAAGTGTTAAAAATAGTAATAGTAAGGATTCTGTTGGTTTTCTAACAGCATTGTTGAGTATTTTACAAAACATTAATGCCCTGGAAAGATTAAGTTAAACTTCTGATATTCATAAAATGCACATTTCTCTAGTAATTTGGACCAAGCTGATGTTCACAATGCTTTGTTAGATAGATGACATGTGAATATTTTAAACAAATGCTTATTTTGTCTTCAGTCTAAAGCAAATAATATAATGTGTGCAAAATCCAAGAAACAGAGAAATTATTCTAAAAGTTAAATATCATCCATAATTCTATCCCAGCCATGACCCTTTGTCAACAGAGTTTGTATATTCCTTCCATTTTTATTTATCTACATATAATAATAATTTTCTGATTATCATACAAAATGGAATCACATGCTCATATTATTTTTCAAAGTACTTTCCTTCAGATATCAATATATTCAATATAACTGACTTATTTCTTCAGATAAGCTTAAGACATTAATATATCCACAGATCATATCTGTGTATCAAATTTATGTAACAAATTTGTTTAATACTCTTTATGGATAGGCACTTGGTTCTTCAAAAATATGTAATATTGTGCATAACAGTAAGCCTTTTTATATGTGTGTATATGGTGCAGGCATTTTTATTTGAGTAAATTCTCAGAACTATCAATACTGAGTCAAAGGATATGTGGAGATTCAGTTTTATAATTTATTACCAAACTTCTCTCCAAAAGGGTTATAATCACTTCTTCAATTGAAAATTTTGGAAATGAGTACAATTACATCAACTCCAGAAATTTTCAAATTTTAAATTATTGTTTTAATCTTACAGTTTAAAAAGAGATTTTTTTTTCTTAAAAGTCCAATTTGTTTATTACTGAAACAAGTTGCCTTTTCATATCCTTCTTGGTTATTTATAATATTATTCAGTGAATTCCTATTGGTGTTCTGCTGATTTTTTTCTTGTCAGTCTGTAGAATTTAATTATATGCAATGGTTATATGACTCTGCCATTATACATAAAGCAAATATTTTATCACAGTATGTTATTTATCTTATGATTTTTCTTATGAGTTAGAGTCTCAAAATTTTTTAATCCCATGTACCAATCATTTCTATTATCATATTACAGCTTCATTTATTCTCTTAGACTTATTTTAACAATTTTTAAGTAATAAGAGTTTTAGCAAAAAAATTTGTATTTATTTATTTATTTATGTATTTATTTATTGAAACAGAGTCACAAGCTGTTGCCCTGCGTAGAGTGCCATGTTATCACAGCTCACAGTAACCTTAAACTCTTGGGCTTAAGCGATTATCTTGCTTCAGCTTCCCAAGTAGCTGGGACAGCAGGCGCCTGCTACAATGCTCAGCTATTTTTTGGTTGTAGTTGTCACTGTTATTTGCCAGGCCCAGGCTGGATTTGTACCCGCCAGCTCCGGTGTATGTGGCTGGTGCCCTAGCCGCTGAGCTACAGGTACTGAGTCAAGTTTTAGCAAAAATTTAAAGGAGGATTATCATAGGGCAGAATTAAAATCTTAAGTGGCCGAGATGATTATGAAGTACAGCTAATATTTGTTTATATTGTAATGGCATGGATCTATGCTAATGTGGCACTTCTCTGATGTATGATGTTATGAAAATAAAATAAACCTTTATTTCTGAATCTGGTGCCAATTAATTCAGTGAGCCCTATTGAGGATTATAAACACAGAGAAGATTTCATGAGGAACAAAGAAAGCCACTGGTATTTATAACTGGATGTGTATGTTGGGTATTGCTTTTCTAGTGGAAATCCTAGTTATAGTTTCACCATTTGCCCTGTGTGTGATCCAGTGTTATCTGATGTAGCATAGAATTCACAAGAATTCCTAAAAAATCCATGTTGGTCAGGGGAAGAGTCTGCAGCATTGTACATCTGATAGAATCCCAGGCTCCGAAGTGGCTTGGGACTCTGTGGGAGACAGAGAATAAAGCCAACTGGTTCTCAGTTCAAAAAAGTTGGATTTTAATTTCATTTCAGAACCTGAGGCTGGAGCAAGGTTCAAAACCCTAAGGAGGAAATTGTTTCCCTCTTTTAGGTTAGAAAGGGAATGCCAGGAAATGCAAGAGAGGTTTTGTCCCACCGCAGCAAAGAATAAAAGTGTTACAACTCCTTTCATGTCTGCGACACCACGCATTCAGTATCTATACTATTCAAAGGATTATGGAAGGCACTGTGTAAAACACGCAGAACTGGATGAATGAGGATTATTATTAGTAGTGTACTATTCTTTCAAGGATATTTTTGTTCAAATAAACACAGGACAGAAATAAAACCAAAAGCAAGATGTAGTATAAAAAGAATGCAGATATAGATAAAGTGTTATAGAAGTTTTTAGGAAGAAAGGCTTATTGTCATCTATAAACATCAAACTGGTTTATGAAAGAGGGGACAATTTTATTGAGCAAGAATGAGACATTTAGACATGGAAATATATAAGAAACAGTGCCCCATGACAAGGAAACAGTTTGAGTAAAATTAAACAAAATAATAATAATACCTGCTTAGAGCCAAACTCTTTTTTAATCTCAGGCCAAACAGTATCAATAGGTCAAAGTTCACAGTCAGAGTCCACGAGCATCATGACATTGTTCTCATCTTGTCATTCACACACACAAACATATATACACATACGTTTCTGGTTCTAATAGGCCCAACATAGCAGAATCCTTACAAGGAGAGCCTAAAACACACAGAAAACTATCAGGGAAATTTTCAGCATATGTTCTGGAAAGTATTGTGTAGGAAAGACTGTCATTTTTATTGATAGCTACAAGTAGGGGCTGTTCCAAGGACCATGACCTGGAGCCTCAAGGGATGTAGGAAGTTGACACTTCTGGACAGCCTAGTGGTATGCACAGTCAGGTTAGCATTAACAAGGTGTGCAGATTGTCTCTGAGAAAACGTGCACCCAGAAAATGGGAATTGTTGGTTAGCACAAATCCCACATGTATAATACAGGGCAAAGAGACAGAGCCATGTGTCCTATTTGCCTTCAACTAGGGCCTGTGTTTCTATGGTTTAATATCACTGATCCTGATTTAGGTGTCTCCAATAAGTAATTTGTATCGTCCTTTTAAAAAGACTCATTCAGATTAAATTCAAATCAATTGTTTTAATGAAATAAGTGGGATTCAACTTTGGCTTTCAGATACAGGTGTGGCTTGGACAACCTTTCAATGAGTCTTTAACCTGATGATTTTGTCTTTCAAATATATAGATCATTCTCCTTGCTATATAGAAAGAATCTCATTCCTTAAATACAGAATATGCCAAATCTCATTGGCACTAACGTGCATTAAAATCCATTTTACCTCAAAAGGAGAAACACTAGGAGGAATGCAAGTGGCTTAGATAAAAAGAGCACGTTTCATGCGGCTTGATGACAAGAAAGGCAGATTGGGAAACCATCAAGGAAACAAGCTTGAGCCATGGAAGCAAATGGTCACCACTGCAAAGCCCAATAAATTCAAGCTTTGTGTATGCAAGCAGATTGAGTGGCTTTGGAAACCACACCTCCGTCAGTTTATACACATGGATCTGGTTCTGCTGTTACCAGTCGGATTTTACACTTTGATTTATGGAACCTTTGGCATTTGAGGTTTTGTTTGATTTGGTTCCATTCTTTTTCTTTCTTTCTTTATTCTTTATATTTATTCGTTTGCAGCAGTGCCTTCCCCCCAAACACACGTTTATCTGTACATGTAATGTCATCTCATAGAACTTACATATTTAATATAAACGGAAGGTTCTGAATCAATGTTAAGCACAGCTTCTGTAACTGAAATAATATGGAAATTTGTATAACCTATAATTATAAAAAGTATAGTTACAGGAAAGAATTTTTTTCCAGTCTCTTCTGGGAACCCTACATGACTTGTTTATTCACCCCACATTTGATTTATAACAAATGAAATGATTTGCCATCAAATTCCCTATCATGTAACTTTTCCACAGGTTGCGGGTCTAAAATATGCCCAGAAGAAGTTCAAGTTAGAAGAGACTAAGCCCATTAGTGTTGGCCAAGTCCTCTAGTGGACAAATAAAGAATTACCTGGGGTGACAGAGAGACTCTCTCCAAAAAAAAAAAATCCAAAAAAGTGGGAGGGAGAGTTTGTAAACAGAGGGCTGAGACCCATCTCTTTCTTTGAATACTCTCAAAGACAGAAGTACCCTCTCCTCAGATGTCTGATAAAATTCAGATGAAAAAAATATCATGTAAGCATCACTGAAGTACAACCATCCCACAGGAATACTCAAACTTCCTGGATTAAAATGTGTAATCCATACACATTCCTTTTAACCCCGTAAGCTTTATTTATTTTCTTGAATGGGCACATAGGCCTTGGAGTTCTATTTGCTTCTATGTACAGACTCCCAGCACGATTAGAGCTCTCCTGAATACATTAAAAATCAACCTCTCCGTAGGCTAATTGATATCTTTTGCACAAAAGTGTCAGGCCCTTTGGGTCAGTTTGGTATCATAATGAACTTTTCATTTTTTCATCTTTTAGGAATCACACTGACTGGAATGGAAGGAGAGGAATTTAATGTCTTTCACTAACAATCAACACTTCACTTTACTTCTTTCTTTCTTAGCCAGGGAGTTATTTTTATTGAAAAACTTCAATGTCTTTTGTATGTGCTCTGACCCTCCAAGGTATATCTTTGGTTACTTCTGTGTCACCATCACAATGTAATTTAATTGTATTTTTCCCTCTGCAATTGCATATTTATACACTATTTTGCTCTAAAGAGTTGAAGAAATATTTCTGACAATTTAGGAAAGTAACAACTTTACTCACTGCAGTGTGCTGGATGCAATGTCTATACCACTGGGGTATTTTATTTTATTTTGATTTAATTTTTTGCTATCAGCACCCTGACATGAGCTGCTTATTCTTTGAGAGGTACATCAACTAGATGCTGTGACTAACAAAACTGATCAGTGAGAGGAGTCACCTGGAAAGCTTATTTAAAATTTTCTCACCTCAGATTCAAAAGTTCAGGGGCCAGGAATTCATATTGTATAAAGCCCTGTGATCAGTGGCTCTGTGAGCAAGACTTGATATTCATATTCACGTAGTTCAAATCTCAGCTGATTAACTTCCTAAACTTCACTTTTTTATCTCAAACGAGAGGTCAATTCATAGGAATATGTGAAGGTAAAATGAAAGTATCCACATAAAGAACAGGGTACAAAGTAAGAACTCAACCATTATTTTCTTCCTCCTTTTCTCAGAGCTTACAATAAAATCTGGGCATTGAGTGCCTCCTGTGCCTCAGCAGGTAGGGCACTGGCCCCATATACAGAGGGTGGCAGGTTTGAACTCAGCCCCAGCCAAACTGCAACAAAAAAATTGCCAGGCATTATGGTGGGTACCTGTAGTCCCAGCTACACAAGAGGCTGAGGCAAGAAAATCACCTAAGCTCAAGAGCTGGAGGTTGCTGTGAGTTGGAACGCTACAGCACTCTACACAGGGCAACAAAGTGAGACTCTGTCTCTTAAAAAAAAAAAAAAAAAGAAAAGAAAAAGAAAATAAATCTGGGTATTTATAAGGATTCACCAGTAAAAATGACTCTGTTTGCAAGGAACATATTTTTCCTGTTACTTTTTTATTCTTCCTTTTCCAGAATACATTGTCTTAAAGCTGCAGGACAGAAAAAGAATCATTGCACTTCCCGTACTAAGATTGCAGTTCACATCCACCAGAAAGCCAGCTAGTCACAAAGTACAAAATTCCCACTTGGTCCTTCTCTGCTTTGCCTGTCCTCTCTCATGGAGAGGAGTGTGTTGAGCCCACCCATCTTGCTGAAATTGACCTGAAGGAGATGAAGACATTGGTCTTTGCTTTTGTCTTTAGACTCTGTTGATTCTTTATTCTCAATAGGTGCACTAATTCCATGACATTGATTTATTAGAATCTAGTTGGGTTTACATGCAGATTGCTTTTCCAAGGGGCGAAGGGTAACACTAGTAAGGGAGACAGCAACAGTCCTTTTTGAACTTGAATTTGCACATACCAAAAAATAAGGAAAAATATTGCTAGATGGAAGGTAATTCAACATGAGATGCAGAGATCATCTGTATCTGCTTCACCCGAGAATCCCTTCAGATTTGCACTAGCATATTGATTAACTTCTTGATTGTTTTTGAAATATAGTACCCTCCCAGTAGGAATATAACCAGCCTGTCCAGTAATTTTCTAGTCACATCTTTAGTAACCAGTTGATTAATTGCCATGTCTGAACACTTGGATTCTGCTTACAAACGCGGTTTCAGTCACCACTGACAAGTTTAGCTGAGTGGAATTGACCTGGAGGTCCAAATGTAATCTCCTCTCTTTCCTTCACAGTGTATAAACTAGAAAGCTCAAGAAATCAATTGGAAATGGTAGGCATTTACCATAAAAACTAATTAGGGGCTAAGTGTGATTCTGAGAAACAATAGAGCAATCGGAAAGTACGTGTTAATATGGGCAGGCTACAATAGGGCAGACAAATAAAATGAACCTCTCCAAAAAAGAGCTGTACCAGAAACAGAACAATTCCCGTCCCTCTGGTCCAAGGAGTTCTTCTGAATTAAATACTTAGAGGAAAAGCAGAAGACATTACTGTCCCTGGGTAAAGAATGTGCACAGTGTTGACATGGTAACCGGCCGCCAGAGTTTCCTATCACCTGCCAAGACTTTTTGACATTTTTCCCCCCTTCTTCACATATTTTTCATATCAAGTCTGGTGTGGGCTGCACTTTCTCTTTTCTCTTTCCCAGTCAAGTGATCCACAGGCATTTTGTGGTTTGATTATCTGTCTCAATTCATGCTACACCTACTGATAATCCAAAGTAAGAATACATGTGCAGGTTGGGTTGTATTGTTAAATTGCTTGAGAAGTATACAAAGATTGTATATGTACCACCATCTTGACTATAGGCTCCTGCCCCTCTCCAGTCTCTGCCAAAGTTCTATACTCTTAGTGAAGTTAGACCTTCTGCTGTTCTTCTTTTTAATTTCCATATAAATTAATTTTTATGTATTGTGGCATGTAAACAGCTATGCAATGAGGATATGATATTAGCATTTTTCCAATCTCACTTTGAATGAAATCCCCGGATCCTTCCTGCTTTGGCTCTTGGCAGACTCTCCACTTCCCCCCATTCCATTCAGCCACCCCAGCTGCAACTGGCTAGTAGCTACTTGCTCTTCAGGAAACAGGCCAAGTCTTCTCCCCTGGTATTTGCTTTGCCCCTGGTATTTGCTTTGCCCTATACCTTGAAGCTGTTTGCTAATATAGTGCTCAGGTCTCTTGTTAAACATAATTTCTAAATGGTCTTCTCGGAGCAGGAGGGGGATGATGGAGTTCATGGTATATGGCACACCTCTTGGGGGTAGGACAGGATTATAAGAGAGACTTTACCTAGCAAATGCAATCAGTGTAACCTAATTCTTTATACCTTTAATGAGTTCCCCCAAAATAAATAAATAAATAAATAAATAAATAAATGGTCTTCTCGGACGACCTTATCTAAAATAGCTCTTCAGTCTTTCTTGTAGACTCAGTCTGTTCTAGTTTCCTTCCTGATTCCTATCAATTAGATTTCAGATTTGTTGTAGTTGTTGAAATTACATTTTTACTCTCTCCATAGTGAGTAAGCAGTATGTACACTCCATGAAAGCAGGAACTCTGACAGTTTTCTTCCTATTTGTATCTCTGTATTTACAACAGTGCTTGAAATATGGCTGAGGTTTGGGCAACAGATTACCTATATAAATTAATAAATAAACATCTGCTGCCCAACTTAAAAATTTTTGAGATCAGTGGTCTAACAGGACATAAACTACCTTGTACATGATAGACACTTAAGATAATTTTATAAAAGAAAGAATGCATGAATAAATGAATGAATAAGATAGCTTATTTGATTAATGAGAAAGCTTTATTCTCTACCTGCAATTTAGTGTATCAGAGAGATTTTCTAAAAGTGTTAATAACCCAGCAGGCAATGAAGGAGTACCATTGCAAGAGTTTCTGGATGGCAAGTAATTATGATTTTTACTCTCTATATTATAATTTCTTTAGTGCAAGAGCCAAGGGATAGTCACATAACAGCCTGAGGAGTGACCAATACAGTTTCAAGAGAGGGGCATGCCGTCTTTGTTTTATGGACCAAAGAATCTCTATTAAGATACCTGTTAGGAGTAAGCTTCTGCCAATTCTGTACAGTTTTAAATCCTGATTCAATTTTACTTTTTGAAAAATCATGCTATTTTTCACTGTAGGGAAAGCTATACTATACTTGTTATATATAATAATAAGATATTTGTACATTCTATTACATCGTAAACATAGTAGAAATATCTGAGACTTTAGGGCATGGAACATTTACTATTTTTTTTTTATTACTGTGACATTACATTCTGTGACACAGATATGATTACATATGTGTTGCTAATATAATTTTATCCTTATTGAAAAATAATATATAAATTTAAACTTTTCTCTTGAGGTTTTATACTGAAGAAAACGTTCAGTATAGCTTATTCATTATTCTGTAATATAGTTAATACTTAGCCAAAAACAAACAAAAATACTTGGTGGGGTACATTTCATGTTATAAAAGCTTTTTGATGTTTGTTTCTGGAATTATTAGTTGACCAAGAAAAAAATAAATCCTATATTAAATATAAGATTCTGTTCAAAGCTCAGAGCTTACTACTTCCAACTGGCTTTGAACTCACTATTATTCTTGAGAGTGATTTTATGAGCCTATCATTTTGCAGTAATTCATATAGTGTTTATTCTACCAGCATGTACCATACTTGATCTTTGGCTCTTCCAGAAAATATCTCCATAGATTATCCATAAGTTACATATTCATGGTCATCAGTACATCACTTGTGATTGATGGATTCCTCTTTCTTATTCATTTAAAAGTGTAAGGCAGTGTTTATAGACTCTGAAAGTTCTGAATGAAAAGCATTCCATTAGCTGTAATCAAAATGATACTTTGTGTCAGGTGTTACTATTTGTCACTGACCTCATCTTTATAGGCCAATTCATTTCATGGTCTGAATTTCAACTCAAGTGCCATGCTCATTATTTGCAACTGCTGTGGAAAACGTCTCTCCTTGAATTTTGATAGCAAAGCTACATTAAAATAAGAAACCTGACAAAGATTTCAAGAACCAAGATGGCTCTGTGTGTGTGTGTGCAGTTGTATGTGTGTGTTTTAAGATCTAAAGTTAACCAGAACACTCCAGATGTAAATCAAGGAGTGAATAATTTACTTAGTAAACCAACATTTAGTTTTTAGAAAATAAACATGTTAGTATTTTCATTTGTTCCATTTCAATATGATCTCTTGAGAGCTGTACTAGAACACAGTTTATTCAGACATGTTTTATGATTTTTTATATGTGAATTGTTAAAAATATTTATTTTGTACTCATGTAGTTTCTTTTTGTGTGAATCTGGGTTTCTGAAATGTGACTTTTCCTTTTATTTATGGGTCTGAGCTAGCTGATTAGATTTATAATGTACCTTTTATATTCATTCCCTTTCATCTATCTCCTAAGTTTATTTTGCCTTCTTAAATTGTAATATATCAAAAGCAAGCTATGATCACATAAGTTTTAAGTTAAAATGATACAGGACAGGTGGCACCAAGACCTGCCGCCTTAGCCCCTGGGGGTGTTAGTGTGGTGGCACCTGGCGGAAGCAGTGGGCTGGAGGGGCCAGACACCTGCAGGGGAGACACTGGTGCCTTGCTATCTCCTTTCCCATGCACTTCTGGCTGAAGGAGAAAACTCACCTTTTCTAGTGCTGGTCAATGTCATGGCCCAGTCAATTTTATGTGAGTTTCCAAGGCCTGAGAGTTGCCTCTGTAATTTTAGAAGACCTGCCCTGAAAGTAAACATTGAGTTCGGACAAAACAACCCCTTGCTACTATTACCCCAGAGACAGACTTCAGTGAGGGAGCAATAGAGCTTGTTCCCCACCTGCGTTCTCTCTGCCAGGAGCTTTGGTTTTTGTAGTTTTTGCATTCTTTGTTTCTGTGAATAAATCCTGTCTTAATACTTATCTATGGTCTGCGGATTCATTCTTCAAATCACCCAGACCAAGAACCTGAAACACTGGGATCATATTTGGCGAGCCAGCCAGGAGGGAAAACAAAGTTCCAGTATCATGTTTGGGGGCCCCTGCAGGGAAAGAAGAAGGAAAGAAGACATCTGTGGTAAGTAATGGGACCACTTACCTCTATCCTGCTTTTCTCTAATGTTGTCATAATGGAGACTAATAAATTCAATGCCCATCAACCTATAAATGTGCACAGCGCAGATGCTGACCTCCAGGTCAAGGGCAAGAGGCTGTTGGGAAATGAACTTTCTAATTCCCGTTGGCTCTAGAAAGGAGCCAAAGGGAATGTTAGAAGACTTTTGAACCTGTTCTGTATTTATTCTTTCCCCTAGTTGAGACACGAGCAAGGAGGTAGCACCCAGAGGCCCTGGGGTCCCCAGCAATGGTTCTGACCCCAGGACTTGGGAGGACCTTCAGGAACTCGTGCTCTCCCAGCTTTTACTCTTCTCTTCTATGGTCCCCAATTTTTTCATATTTATCTTTATAGACCTCTTCTGGTTCTCTCTCTCTCCTTGATAGTATATATGCTTTGTTTGAATGTTGGTAAGAATTTTCTGTATTTAGCTAATTTTGTAAGGTTATTGTGGTATTTTTTAGAAGTGTGTATTAGATGTTTTAAGGGGGGGTTCAAATGTTGTAGGTGGGTTGAAAATTGTTGTTTTTCATTGGCATTGTTATGTGTCTAAGAAAAAAGGCTAACCATGTTAAGTAGAAGTCAGCCCCAAAGGGAAAAATAACTCCCCTCCACAGTTTGTCTGGGCAACCAGAGGCCCATGAGAGGAAGCCTGAGACAACTTCCCAAGGCAAGAATAGCCGTAAATCCCCAGCTACAGTTCATTCTCTTGAAAATAAAGAGTAGCAATGACCCTGGGTATTTGATTTATTTTGGTTTATTGATGTAAACTTGGAAGTTTAAAATAATTCCAGGTTTCTCTAAGACTTCTGCTCATTGTAACTGATTGCAATGCAAAATTTTCAAAGTGTTTCTTAACCCTGAGTTTAATTATTGTTACCTTGGAAACATTTGTGGAGGGAAAAAGGAGGTTGCAAAGCATAGTGTTTAAGACCTAATCATGAAAGAAAGCCTATTTTCTTGCATAAACTGGGAATTTTGACAAAACTTTAAATTATAAAAGGTTAAATGTGCAAGCGCTGCACAGCCATTTTCTCCAGGGTGGGTCTCATCCCCACTTTGATGGATACTCTGGGGCAGGCACAGAAAGAAGGGTAGAATTTGCATCAGGTGGGACCAGGTTCCTGGATACCTGATTTCTCAGGTTGTGCTGCCTGCAAGTAATAAGCACAGGAGAACCAGCAGGTACTAAGTGCTACACTGATAAGCGTGGCTAATTCCAGACAAGCACAGGGGCTGAGGAGGCCACTCTCTTCAGGGATTCTTCCCCAAACATTGGAAGGATGCTTTCCTTCGTTTGGCTGGAAGGCTCCTTGGGTTGGTCAGAGGACACTTTGACATCCCAGGAATACAGGGTGGGATTGATTAAGATGCTGGACATTTGTTCTTTTCCACAGATGAGTAATTTTCTCTCTCTAAGATAGCACCCAGGTAACATGTTCTCTTGCCAAGAGAATGGTCTTCAGGTGGGACCAGGCTCCTGGATACCTGATGCTGAGTTATGTTGGGACATGTTTGATTCTTGGATGCTAAAAAAAGAAAGTATGGTTTTCTTCTGCATCTAGGCCTGGCCTCACTATTGACTCTCCAATAGTGAATAACTAGCAGAAGGTACTCCAAATTATGGCAAATGAGAAAGGAAATGGTCTGAATTACATATGTGCAAGCTTTCTTTATTCTCAGAGACAGCCTCCAACTGTGTAAAATTATCAGTTAGATTCAGCTCTGCTGGCTATGGAAACATCTCCAAATGGTCAGGGATTCCTGAGAGAGACACTGTCACACTTAGTTCAAACCCACCACTATTTCTGCCACACCTTCCTCCCTGCATTCAGAAAACCCCAGGAGGGAGGCTCTCCCAAGAGTTTTTTCTAGTCCTATTGGGACCCCTAGAAGGTGATCATATCTTTGTGTCTCTTGGCTGAGACAGCAGTTGGTGAAAGAGGAAGTGCACCTGTGTACACTCTGTTTTCTCCGGCAGATTTAAAAAACAAATTAAGGTTGATTTACGAAAATTTTTTGACCCAGATAAGTACACAGATCTTCTCCAAGGATTAGGACAAAGTGTTTTTTTTTTTTGTTTGTTTGTTTGTTTGTAGAGACAGCATCTCACTTTATTGCCCTCAGTAGAGTGCTATGGCATCACACAGCTCACAGCAACCTCCAACTCCTGGGTTTAGGCGATTCTCCTGCCTCAGCCTACTGAGTAGCTGGGACTATAGGCACCCCTCCCAATACCTGACTATTTCATGCTGCAGTTTGGCTGGGCCAGGTTCAAACCTACCACCCTCATTATCTGGAACGGGCACCCCACCCACTGAGCCACAGGCACCGCCCAAGTTTTGACCTCTCTTGGAGAGATGTAATGTTACTACTAAATCAAATATTAACCTTTAATGAAACAAATGAAGTCCTGGATAATGCTAGAAGGTGGGTGATTTGTGGTTCATGTCCAATACTGATGGCAGTATATCTCCTGAGGAAAGGGACAGATACCCCATGGGAAGACAGGCAGTTCCCTTTTGTACTCCTCTCTAACCCTAGTCTTTTATTCCCCAATCTATAACTATATAGGGGGTGTCTGGAAAGCCAGTTACCAAATTTTTCTCTCAGCTTCTATGCTGCAGTTGGGGTGACTGGCTTTTCTCTCATGCCTTCTTAATTATGCCTGAAAGTTCTGTTCCCCTTTTGGAGAGGGACATACTAACTAAAGCAGGAACAACCATTTTTATGAATATGGGGCAAGAACCTATACTACATTTTCCCTTTTTAGAGACAGACGTTAACCTGAAGTATGGGCTACTGAGGGACAGGTAGTACAAGCAAGATACACTCAACCAGTCCAAATTAAGTTAAAGAATCCCACCATCTATCCCAAAACAGAAACAATACCCTGTAAAAGCAGACAATAAGAATGGATGCAGCTGGAGAAGATTTAAAAGAAACCCCTCTACCTAATCCTGACATTGTTTTATATACAGATGAAAGTTCTTTCATAAAACATGGAACTTGAAAAGTAGACTATACTGTAATTACTCAGTATGCTGTAATTTAAAATGGGTCTTTCCCTTTAGGAACCAATGTGCAAGTAACTGAACCAATAATCTTAACCCAGACTTTAGAAATTAGAGAAACAAACGAGTCAATATATAAACTGACTCAAAATATGCCTTCCTTATGTTACATGCCTATGCTGCTATTTGGAAAGAAAGACAATTCCTGACTTCCAATGGCTCCCCCATAAAATATCACCATGAAATAGACAGGTTGTTACAAATGTTCATGCTTCACAAGAAGTAGCAATTATTCATTGTAAGGGATACCAAAAAAACTTTCTGAAGGTAACCTGACTGATAAATAGGCTAAAAAGACAGCACAGAAAGGATTAATCCCTCTTATTCGGGAGGCATCACTTGAGAATCATACACCTCAATATACACAAAAAGAAAAGGAATTGCTTTATCTAGAGACTATTCACTACTTTCATTAGGCTGGCTACAAAATAAGAGTGGACTTTTGCTATTACCTGCTACAAGTCAATGGAAAATACTTAAAGCCTTATATCAGTCTTTTCACTTTGGCAATCAAAGTACCTATCAAATGGCTAAAGCTCTTTTTAATGGAAAAAAAAAAAACTTATTTAAAACCTTAAAATAGATAACAAGGACTTGCCATATATGTCAGAGAAACAATCCTTCCAATCACTATTTAGCTCTCCCAGGTATACAGAGACAAGGTAAATATCCAGGTGAAGATTGGCAAATGGATTTCATTCACCTCCCTAAGGTACCTGGTATATAATATTTGCTGGTATTTGTAGATACTTTTACTAATTGAGTTGAAGCATTCCCTGGCAGAACAGAAAAGGCCCAGGGTGTTATAAGGGCTTTAGTACATGAGATTATCCCCAGGTTTGGACTCCCCAGGAGTTTGCAAAGTGATAATGGGCCGGCCTTGAAAGCAGCTATTACACAGGGAATATCTAAAGCCCTGGGCATAAAATATCATCTACACTGCTCTGGGAGGCCCCAGTCCTCTGGGAAGGTAGAAAAAAATGAGTGATAAAATTGAAGGATGGTTAGGAAACTATCTAAAGAGACTCATCTCCCTTGGACTAAATTGCTTTCCATTGTTCTCCTTAGAATAAGAAATTTACCTCAGAAACTTGGTTGCAACCCATTTAAATTATTATATGGAAGACCCTTTTTAAACTAATGATTTATTAATAGATCAGGACACTACAGAATTGGTAAAACACATCACTTCTTTAGCTAAATTTCAATAAATTCTTAAAAACCTCCCAACTATAATTTCACATTCAATATTAAAAGAGCTTTTCTGTCCTGGAGATCCGGTCATGAGCAGAACTCTTTCCTCCAATTCACCTTCCCTAACCCCAACTTCTAAAGGTCCTTTTTCTGTTATCTTATTTTTTCCTACAGCTGGTAAAGTTAAGGGAATGGATTCCTGGATATATCATTCATGAGTAAAATCCTGGGACCTCCCCCTCCACCTTCTACAGAAGCAGATCATGAGGAGGATCAACCACAGTCCACATCCACTTGTGGGCCTAAAGAAAGTTTAAAGCTATTGCTTAGAAGACAGCAAAGAAAATGTTAATATAGTTTTCTTTTAGCATCACTGACTTTGTTCTTCTAAACTGACACTGTAATTAACCCCCTCCTCTCACTGTCCTACCCTTGCCTTTTAATGTGCTAATCAGATTTGTGTTTTCCAGAAATATCATCAAGCCACACACAGTGAAGACGTTCTTGGTCCAAGACCTGATTCTATCATAAACCCCTGAATCGCTCTCCCTCGGAAAAAATCCTAACTGCCCCTCTATCATTGCCCAATTCAGCAGGAAGCAGTTAGATCTAGTCTTCACCCTTTTTCCCTAATAGCAATTAGAGCTTCCACTCAGAGAGGGAGAATTGATACAGGACAGATGGTGTCAAGACCTGCTGCCTTAGCCCCCAGGGTGTTGCTACCATGGCAGCCTGTAGAATCAGCCAGCTGGAGGGGCCAGACACCTGCAGGGCAGACGCTAGTGCCTAGGTGTCTCCTTTCCTGTGCACTTCTGGCTGAAGGGGAAAACCCACCTTTTCTAGGGCTGGTCAATTTCATGGTCTGGTCAATTTCATGTGAGTTTCTAAGGAGAGTTGCCCCCTGCTGCTAAATGGACAGCTGGCTGTAACTTTAGAAGACTTACACCCTAAAAGTAAACATTTAGTTCTGGCAAAACAGCCCCCTGTGACCATATATACCTCTGAGCAGAGAGCCCAGAGACAGACTTCAGAGAATGAAGAAGAGAGCTTGTTCCCGATCTGGGTTCTCTCTGCCAGGAGCTTTGGTTTTTGCAGTTTTTGTAGTTTTTGTATTCTTTGTTTCTGTGAATAAATCCTGTCTTACTGCTGATCTGTGGCCCATGGAGTCATTCTTCGAATTACCGAGACCAAGAACCTAAAACAACAGTATCAAAAATAAGTGTAAAGTTTAAATATCTATAGATATTACCCCTTTAAAGATTTTCTTTCAAAAACTTTTTTAAAGTCTCTGAAAGATTAAAGGACCCAGGCTTGTGTCACATGACTAGTTATTGGTAAATACAAGACCTGAAAGGAAGTTTGAGATTAAACATAAGCTGTAATATATGTTATTGAACCACTACATTTGATGTATAATACTTTGTTTAACAAAAACAATAACATAATACTGATCTTTATAGCTTTTTAAATATGTATTTCAAAAACATATACCTAGCAAACCGTAAGGTCCAATTCTCCAACCACATATACATTATTTTTAGTTGTGGTTAGAGAGCCAAACATACAATTGCGGCAATAAGACCCACAGTAGATGTAATAAAGAAATCTAATAGAATTAGCCTTTGCTAGTCTGTCTTCTGTAATAACTTGAGATAGCAATTATTTTTGCCTTACATCAAGTTGCTACAATTCAAGTATTATTGAATTACAATATATGTTTAAATAAAAATGGTAAATCTTCAAACTTATTACAAGAGCACTATATTATTAAATTGAACTAGATGCTAATACATAGCAGCTTTTACTTTATGTGCTATATGATTTATGTTTATATCTCTACAGTAAATTCCACAATCATCTTATATTAATCAAGGCTCAAAAAGTGTTCTAAATCTCCTGATAGTTTCCTTCTTTCTGAAAATGGATGGGTGATACTGAAAAGAATGCAGGGTTCATAGTCTTTTCTTACTTGCCCTGAAAATCTTGCTTTTCAGAACAGCAAAAAAAAAAAAAAAAAAAAAAAAAAAAAAGTTTAAAAGAGGGAAATGTCAACATTTTCTTTTACAAAACAGAAAAACAACAAGGCAGGAGCAGAAGAAGAGGAATCCTTGTTTGGAGTAATTGGCACCTGATGACACATGCAAGTTTTTCTAAAAAGTTTTGCGAAAACAATTGTGCAATGCTGGAATTTAAAAAATCAAAACACTCTTGAAAAAGTACATAATCCATCTTGTATTCTTTATTTTCCTCTGAAGAAATACAGTGAATGGGATTAGCTTTCCTAAATAAACTAATCCTATTTCAGGGAAATGTCATTTTCCATGTGAAAACACCTGTGCAGCCGCCTAACTCTTCTGCCTCCAAGTTTTCTCACTGAGTGCTGTGTTTACTTGTTCCTCAGCAGGGTCTGCTGATGCTAATGGACTCACAGCAGTGCAGCCTACTTCAGTTATTATAGGTCTAATTCAGTCATTAGCATTTCATTAATGGATGGGCATCCTAGCTGCCTGAAAGGCTGTGTAGATATTGATGAGCTCTCTGCTAAAAGGAAAGAGTCTTTAAGGTGGACTGCTTCAGATGTGGAGCGCCTTAGTGAGGTTTTGCAGAGAGAAACACAGAGTGTTTTCTGAGGATTTAGCTAGGACTTAGGTTAACACAGAATGGAGAATGGCAAGGCTTTTGTCACATACTGTTAGGGATTCTGCAACATTTTACAAATTGAGCATACATTTCATTCTAGGATGAATGGCTAACCAATAATATCCCCCCCCAAAAAAAAGCTTTGTGTATATACCCTATGCAAGAAATCAGAAGCTGTTTTCCCACAGCAATTTAAACATTGTTTTTTGTTACTACAAGTACAGATTTGAAGAAGTAGCTTAATAAAGATGTCTTTTAATCTCTAGTTTCCATGTAGCTACTGTGACTGTAGTAAAACATCCTAAACTTAATGCTTCCAGTCACTTTCTGTATTTTCTCAGTTCTGTCTACTCCATTCAGGCTTCTCTTTACTGCCCCATGAAAGCGCATCTGCTAGGGAAACCAGTGATTTCCGTACTGCTAAACCCTTTGGTCACCTAAACTGGCATTGGTTACTTGATCTTTCAGTAGTAGTTAATGCAGAATCACCATTTGTTACTTTTTTCTTGGCTTCAAGATTGTACATACTCTTATTGTAGCAGCTACTCCTCTGAAGCCTTCTCTGGTGGTTCCTCCCCTTCTGCTTGACATCTAGAGTTTGGGATGAACCCAACCTTCAGTCCCTGGGTGACTGAGTCCAGTGCAATGGTTTTAAGTAACATTTTGTACATGATATTTCCAAATCTACATCTTTTTCCTTAATCTCCTTTGGTAAGAAACATTTTTCCTTGAGAAAGTTAGTCTCCATTTTCGCTTTTTCTTTGACTTTCGATGTTATATTGTCAAAGAACCTCCCTTAGCTTCTACTTTCTTTTCTGTGAAAGGAAGTTGTTAAACTATGTGATCTCTAAGTTCTCTTCAAAGCTCTAAAATTCTGTGACTAGAAGTCTAAGCTTTGTATAAAGCTGGACAATCAGATCTAAGAGCATGAACTGTATCCCCAGTTCTCCTATTAAACAAATTACTATCTTCCTGTGCAAATGAAAATTGAAATATATTGTATCATACAAATTTCTAATGCAAGTACTTTGTGAAAATTACTAACTTGATACCACAATTATGTTTGTAATGTAAAATTATTAAGTACAGCCATATTGCTTATAACTGTACATGGAACTTATATTGATGCAATAAAATGTGTTTTAATTCCATTACATAACCTTATTGTATTCTTTGACAGCATCTACAATTTTAATAGAATAAAGAGAAGCATGCAGTCATGAGAGAATGGTTATGGCTATTGTAAATTCTATTCTGATATTTAAAAGGGATAGCTAGTGAGTTTCCTATAAGCATCTTTAAATTGTGTTTATCATCAGTACATTCTAAGTATAGCAACTAGGAGATGTATGACTGGGGCTCAGTCCCTTTAAACCGTTTTGAATAAGAATAGCCATAAAAACGTACTCTATGCAAATATGAATTCTGTTTTATAAATGGAAGTTTAATATTTTTGTTTGTTTTCTATAGTTTTAGATACTTTACGTTTTGGTCTTTAAGTTTTGGTTGTAGAAAAAAATAAACTTGAATTTATATTGATGTGATAAAGTTAATATGAGGAAAATAAAAGACTTAAAAATTGCATAGGTAGCACAGGTAAATGTGTTAATATATTGCCTATAGAAAACTTTAACAGTAGATGAGTTAAGGACAAAGGTAGTCCTCATTAACATAGAAGAAAATATGTATATAAGTTCTAAGCCAAATTGCCAAAGTTTTATTTAAACACATTTATCTGGCTTTTTTTTTTTTTTTTTTTCTTTTTTAATTTGAGGATAGCAAAGGCATAAATAATAGCTTCAGGAACAGATAAGCTGAGTAAACAGAGGAAAGAATTTGCTGAAATGTCATGACTTTCTTCGTTTTGTATACGACCATTTGATTTTCATCTCATCACTTAAAAGTTTTTATTCCCCTCAAACAATAGAGTTCCAATTCCTCAGTTTCCAAAGATACAAATATTACCTAGTTAAAGATTGGGAATACGCTGATGGTACTTGATTTTTAGTTTTATGCATTATATGAAGAAAACCATGTGAAAGGAAATTAATTAGAAATCCTGTTAAGTGTTTATACTTAAGAGCAAAGGTCATCTAAGCAAAGAAAAAAATGACAGATTATTTCATTAATAATAAATGTTAACGTGAATTGATTTATAACACAAATATGTAATATTTGATATTCTTTCTGATAACTCATAATTTCAATTTTGACTTATTGACTTGAACCTTTACACATTTCCTTTCCTCTGATAGGACCTTATAATGATCCTTCAGTCAAGAATATTTTGCCAAGCATATGTTTTCACCAGTCCCTAAATCTAGCATCTGTCAAAGGTTAGTATACTGGTATAAATAGGATATGAAAGAGAATCACAAGGCAATTTCAGTTGCCTAAATCAGTCCAGTCTGATTTATTTTCAACAATTAATTATATGAAGAGCCATAATCTATCTCCTCATTTCTTTTACTTGAGAATTGGTAGCCGTGCCTCTATCAGACATTTAGCTTTTTGTGCAGATCCTCTAACGTGTCCAGGTATCCCACATTCTCTTGTCAATGACATTCTAAAATTCTGGAGCAGTGAACATGACCTCACTATGTAAAGTATTTCTTACTACTTGTGGAAAGCAGGAGAACCATCGTTGACTAGATATTCTCTTTTACTAACTCAGTACTTTTCTATTGTGGATTCTCTACTTTAAAAATGTATCTTTATCTGTGTAATATACCATGGGTGCCAAAAAAGGGAACACGTGTTTTAAGAGCTGATATCTATGTTTTAATTTTTGAAATTGAATTGAATTACAGTAGCAATATGTAGTACCATATTCACTCAAAAGATGGAATTAATGAAATGAAAGCTAGCATCACCATGTGAAAGGCATGAATATGATAGATTTTATTTTAAAATGTATATACATTTTTGGCACCCTGTATATAGTATGGAGATACCTCAAATAACTAAAAATAGATCTACCACTTGATTCAGCAATCCCACTATTGGGTTTTTTACCCAAAGAAAAAAAGTCATTTTAACAAAAAATACATGTGCACCCAAATGTTTACTGCAACACGATTTGCAATCACAAAAATGTGGAATCAGTCCAAGCGCCCATCAATACACGAGTGGATTAATGAAATGTGGTGTATATATACTGTGGGGAACTACTCAGTCATTAAAAAATTGGCGAACTGAAACCTTTTGTGATAACCTGGATAGAACTGGGGATCATTCTTTTATGTGAAGTAATCCAGGAAATGAAAAAGAAATACCACCTGTACTCACTATTAAATTGGAACTAATTGATCAACTCACATATGGTAGTAAAACTCAATGGTAACCAAGCAGGTGAAAGGTGGGAGGAGGCGATGGCTTAATTCACACCTGACAGTACAATGCGAACTATCTGGGTGACGGGCACACTTTTCACTTTGACTCAAACTGCACAAAGCAATTCATGTAGCCAAAATGTTTGTACCTTCATAATATTCTGAAATTCAAAGAAGATAGAAAAAGTTAATGGTCCTTTGCTATGAAGGATTTTGAGAGATCAAGGAAAAGGAGGTATGGATAAAAGCAAAGCAGAAAATGTCCTCTCTTGCCTTTGTAGGTTTTTATTTTTGGAAACGGTCTCACTCTGTCGCCCTGTGTAGAGTGCTGTGACATCACAGCTCACAGCAACCTCAAAGTCTTGGGCTAAAGTGATTCTCTTGCCTCAGCCTCCCAAGTAGCTGGGACTACAGGTACCCACCACAAGGCCTGGCTATTTTTCTGTTTCAGTTGTCATTGTTGCTTAGCTGGCCCAGGCTGGGTTTGAACCTGCTAGCTCCAGTGTATGTGGCTGGCACCCTACCCACTGAGCTACGGGCTCTGCCGTGCCTTTATAGGTTATTAATGCACACATAACATCCCAGAGTCAGGAAATCTAAGTTTGCATCCTAAAGCAAACAAAATACAAGGTTATCATAATTATAGTTGCTGAATCAGTGAAACTTGGAAATACTCATCTGTGTTAGACTTCTCAGACCAATTCTACTCTTGGCTTATGCAATGTTGATGTCTAAAAGTCTGTGATCACCTATGGTATGATAATCATGTAAGAATTTTCTATTTTTTATCATGAACAGATTTTTTTTTTTGTAAGCTTGGTAATTCTGGAAAAATTATGAGTATCCTTTTCAATAAAGATATTTAAAAAAAGAAGTGTAACTTTATTACGTTCTTCAGAAAGCAATTTGTTTCTCATCTGATCTCAGGCTACCTTTTCAAATGAATATTATAGTTCCCTGTTGCTCATGTAATTCAACCAGTTTGTGCTACTGACTATGTTGAGAATGTGACATATTCTCTCTCCTTGCCTGGTTACAGGATCACAGTAAATCCTGCAACTTTTCTTGAAATACTTGGATCTTGTAGACAAGCTCTTACTCATTCCTTAAGTTGCAGTCTAGATGGTAACTTTCTTCATCACCCTCTTTTGCCTCTGTGATCTCCACAGCATTAGGTATGCCCTCTTTTTACGATATGTAAAACATTGCATTAGGATCATTTGTTTGTATATATACTTCTATGAAAAAACTAAAAACACAATTAAAAATGAAAAATCTTTTCTATTTTTTTACTTTTTTACCTTGGTGCCTCCACTGCCCAGAATGTTGCCTGATGTATTTATGAAGTTGCTTGGAATAGCAAATATGCTTATTTGATTAAATTGGGGATTTAGTGACTATTTAGTGCTATGAATTGAATTGTGTACTACCTCCAACCCCCATAAAAATCATATGTTGAAGCTCTAAACCCCAATGGTATGGTATTTGGAGATTGGGCCTAATTAGGCTGAGATGGGGTCATGAGGGCAAAACTCTCATGATGAGATTAGTGCCCTTATTAGAAGGGACTCCAGTGAGCTTGCTTTTTCTCTTTTTATTTGCTTCAGGAGGACATAGGGAGAAGATGGCTGTCTGCAAGTCCAGAAGAAGGCACTCCGAAGTGCCCAACCATGCTAGCACCCTTATCTCAAACTTCCAGCTTCCAGAAGTGTGAGAAAATAAATGTCTGTTATTTAAGCCACATATTCTATGGTATTTTCTCCATAGAGAGAGAAAAGTCTATAGGAGTCTATCCCCACATTTATATTTTAAAAAATCTTCTAATAATTCAATAACTGACATTTCCCATCAGGAAATATACCAAATTCTGGGTAGCCACACTCTCTAGCATGTGTGTCTCTGTGTGTTTCAATTGTGTAATTGAAACCATTGACATCCCTCTTTAATTTCTCTAATTTATTTTCCTCCTCTTTTATAGATCTTTTTCCTGCTATAACCCTTGATTTAGGTATAAAACCTAATAAAGAAAATAGTTTTCCTCAGTTTTTCCAATACAGGTTTAACCATTAATGTTTTTGGCGTCAATAATGTATTTTGAGTGCAGGTCAGGTTTTCATGATTGGTGGAAAGATTATTCCAGATTTCTCTCCTGTTACTCATGAGGAAGTCAGTGGGAGTTTACTGGGACTGGGTGGTCCAGTAATATTTTCAAGTGGAAAGAAAATTCTTCTTATGTTCTATGGACAATTAACTTATGCCTGAAGAACCAGGGTTGATTTACCTTTACCATACTCACTTTGTAGCACTAAAGACAGTATTAGTGGCCATAAAATTCCTTAATTCTTTCTGTGTAGATTATTTAATTAAATGATCCCCTGAGCCAGAAATGCAGCAGGTTAACTACGTACTGTGTGAGAAAAGATTTCTTTTTTATTTGCTCTATATTTATTGCCCTTTAAATCTAGTGAGGGTCCCTTTGCTCTCATATTTTATACTACGGTGAGCAGGAGGGAGGGGTCAAAAGTCATTTGACTCTGAAGGTTAGACTCAGCTCTTCACAAATAACTGGTCTCTTCCCAAAATACTGAGGTCATTCATTTTGTGTTCTAGAATACAGGATCTGCCTCCTCTTCTTTCCCGGTTATTTTTATTATTTTCTTTACTTTTCCCTAGTGGTATCACAGGTTTAAGGAAATATCTTCCTAAAAACATTGGGAAATAATCATCCAGGAGGAGAGGGAATCCCTGGAGCTATGAAATAGATTCCACACAGGAAGTAGACATGATACCTTGTTAATCACCTCAGCTGTGCCTGGAATGAGTCAGAGGGAACAGGTGGAGTCAGTCAGGTGTTAGGATTTCCTGTTTGATTCCCATATGGGTGTTTTTGGAGATTCACTGCTGCATGACCTGTGAGTTCTGTCAAGGGGAGAATTCTTGCCTAGTGTATTGCTTCACTCAATTAAACAAACAACAACAACAAAAAGTGAAGAGCAGAGGGAGAGAATGTTGATTAAATTAAATAACTTTCCTTTTTAAAAAACAATTGAACATTCATGTGTGACTTATTGATAAGAATTCATATTCATAGAATGCTAGAGTGAAATATCGTCCATATTCATCCAATATTCTGAACATTGTTTTGAAATGATGGTTACCTATTTGTTGGGCTTTATGATCCCAGAAAACAATCCAGGGGCTTATCTCAATGGCTTATAAAAAGTACTAGAAACAATGTAAAAGTAATCATATGGAAGGAAGTTGTGCTGAATAAAAGAACCAACAACCTTAGTTTATGCCTGAACAGGGCAATGCGCCACCAGAATTGTGATAGTAGTATTTAATGTGTCTTAGTAGCTAAAATCCCATCCTTTGAGGCCAAATCGCCTGGGTTGAAAAGTCAGGTCCTACTTACATAGTTTGGCAAATCACTTAACCTTTGTGTCACAGTTTTCTAATTTTAAAATTTTGACTTTATTATTGTTCACACTGTAGAATTGTGGGATGTTAAAATACATTAATGTTAGCAATGTTCCTAAAGCAATATCTGACACAGATCAAAACCTATTCCTCAATGAAGTTCCAAATTATGGTGCTTTTAAAGACAGTATAAATCTTTTGAGATGTTGTGCACATTATCTATTGCTGCTCAATGAGCATTCCAAACGTCAATGGTTTCATACAAAATGATTTATTTTTTCTTACATATCTAGAGTGGGCTGGGGATTCATTCCACATCTCTCTGATGGGCTCCCACATATATTTGTTTCGTATTCTATGAATTGATTGATCTCGGAGGCTGTTGGTGTAGATAATTTGACACTGCCCTACCTGGTCTCTCATCCTCCACATGCTACCCCAGGCTGGTCTCATGTATCAGCCTTCCAAAGGAGTAAGTAGAAATAGACAAGCAATTCTCTAGGCTTTTGCTTGCAGCCACTTTTTAAAGAGGAATTGCAAAGATACAGGGCAAGGGATGTGGATACAGTAATGAGTAAACTACTCAGGTTATCAGTGCCATCAGTCTACCACAGCTGTATGGACAATGCCTAGGGGTATGTTAAGAAATACCATTGATGGGTGGTGCCTGTGGCTCAAAGGAGTGGAGGTGGCAGGTTAAAACCCAGCCCTGGCCAAAATATACTGGAGGTATAGCAGAGGTGGCAGATTCAAACCGAGCCCCGGCCAAAATCTGCACAAAAAAAAAAAAAAAAAAAAAAAAATAAATCTTTTTTAAATTTTTCCAAAAGTTCTTTTTAAACAACAAAAATTGGATTATACTTCCCACC